>BQNB010076380.1:0-31175 GCA_026074375.1 Tanacetum coccineum
ATTGATATCTTTTAATTATGAAGGATTTTACAAATTACTTATTAAGTTGAAAAGGGTATATAAGTAATTGCATCATACAAAAATATTGAAACCGTTTTTTTTAATTCAGTTTACACCAATGTTTTGAAACCCGGGTCAATAATCGACCCGGTCGAGTCACCGGGTCACCGGGTTACCGGTTCAACCGGTTGGCCCGCCGGGTCAACCCGGTTTTCAAAAAAAATAAAAAAATAATAATATTTGCAATAATACAAAAAATTATATATATAAATTATGAATATACCTTATATTTAGCCTAAAAACGATTTACTACCAAATATAACATGTAACAAATAAAATTACGTTGCAAATATATATAAAAAACTTATTTTATTTATAAAAAAACATGAAAAAACCCAAACCCGGCCGGGTCAAACCGGGTCTCGAGAACCGGGTTGACCCGGGTCACCTTAAACCCGGCGGGTCAAACCGGGTTTCGAAAATATAAAACCCGGTTTAATTTAACCCGTTTTTTCGACCGGACCCGGTTCAACCGGTTGACCCGGCCGGGTCGAACCGGGTTTCAAAACATTGGTATTTACCATGATTTAAGATACTCCATACGAAAAAATCTTTATGGTAATTAATCATTCGGATAACTTCTATAAAACAAGGGAAAATCACAAAAATACCCAATTTTACAACCTCACTTCACAAAATACCCAACTTATTAGCCAAAATGCCAAAATACCCATAAAAATCGCAAAATTCAACACTTTTGCGAAATTGAGAAAAAAATCAAAACATTTGCGATAATTTTAGAAAATATCGCAAATATTTCTAAACATTTGCGATTTGTTTAATAAATATCGCAAATTTGCGATTTTTTTAAAAATCGCAAATTTTAGATAATATCTAACATTTGCGATTTTTGAACAAATAATGGATAAAGAAGCCGCGGTACGTTTTCATGTTAATTAGCTGTTGAATTACTGATTTTTTCGAATTATTGTTTTTTTGAATTTTTATAGTTTGATAGATGTGGTTTTTTCGAATTGGGGGTTTTGAAAAAGTTTCGGCGCTGCTTACAAGTAGGCCACTTTGGTAGTGGTTTGGTTTGTATACTTATTTGTTATAGAATAAATGTAGGAAGAATAGAGTTATCCAAGTTATTAGGATTTGCCTGTTATAGTGATAAGATGGTAAATGAGACCTTTTAAGCATTTGAAAATATACGTCATAAGATGTCACTGTGAACATGGTTGCGGTAATTCTGTGAGATTTTGTGCGAGAGCTGTCCTCGATGGTGTGAAGGTTGAGTGCTTGCTACTAGTACGTGTTTTCTTTACAAGTTTGTAACTTCCGTCTTGCTGTATATAGATACTGGTGTGGTGTTGGTGATTATTTACTCGGTTGAAAAGAAACATCTGCACATTGCATCCATCAACCTACTGTTTGTATTTCAAAATTCTTGTATCTTTTGTCTAACCAATGACTTGTTACATAGGGAGCATTTTAGATACCGATAAGTAGGTGTAAGTATTTGACCTTCTTCTGAAGAAAGACCTACATTATCCTACTCCGTATTTCAATGGGCATTGTGCACATAAAAGGAGACCTACCTTAAACATCAACATAAAATGCATATAACAAGTTTATAATCGCAGAAGTAAATGTTATGAACCGGTAATCACCCTCGTCCCCAATGGCCCATTTTGGTATTAATTGGAATGAATCGGGTCTTTTATCTGAATATGAACTTATACTATAAGCCCTTAAAGGTTGATTTTCGAAGGCTGAATGCATTTGCAGTTTGCCCTATTTCTGAAGGCAAAGAATAACTTCACTGGCTTAAATTCCTAATCCATAGATGAAGATTCATATTTGGTAGTATTAAATTATAGAGATTAGAGGCTATGGGATACGGTAAACCATAGAAATTCTTCACGATCTTTCATCAGGCATGGAAAGCAACAAACTGGTCATGACTTCCCTTTCAATCTAGCTCCACCTTCTGGTGAAACTGGTCATGAAGGGTCTTACCTTTCAATCTAGCTCTACCTTCTGGGATCACCGCCAATGCTGACTGGCTGCCGGCCAAAAGGTTCGTGTCAAGTTTAGATATCCCGATATTGACTCTAATGCTCTCCAACACCAGCAAAAATTGGAGCTTTTATCCTCGTTTACCTCCATGTCTTCTGCTGATGATGGGTAATGTATATGAGATAAATGATGCTATAAAACTTCAACGTTATTTGATGTCATCAAATACCCCACTTGTTCCTATTGTCCTAAGTAGACTTTAGCAATTTATGAAAATGTATCCCAACAGAGTTTTTTTTTTTCATTTAAGCATTTCTTTCATTTAATCGCTTGTACAAAACCAAGCACCTCACGGAATATGGAAAATGAAATCACTCAGATCACTCAACTAATCTAGGTGGTAACATTTTAATAGGTACGCTTAATTGCTCGGTCTTGATTAGTATTCTATCATATGCTTGGCAAGGATACACATCTCCACCACTAGAGCTAAGGAGTAACAAGTTTATACAGGTAAACTGGGTAAAAAAGGCTGAATGGGTTGGATCACTCTTTTCAATCTCTATCCGATATGAATATTCTAGAAAAGGTGACAAAGACCATACATACACATCCGTAACGACGGAATAGACACATATGACTGCATTCAAACCTTAACTCGAATAAGCTAAAGAATAAGATTAGTAGTCTTTTCCAAAGGTCGTAAACCAGCAGGGATGCCAATCATATATACACGGCCGTAACAATGGAATAGACATATACAATTGCATAATCCCCCCACTCGAGTAAAACCAAGGGTTAGAACAAAGAGTGATATGGGGTATGGATCTTTTAACTTTCACCAAAAGTAATAAACCAACAAGGGGGATGAATCACACATACATGGCCGTAATGACAAAATAGACATGCATGATTCGATCACATCCTCATTCGAGTAAAACCTAAAGTTAGTTATTAGGAAAGGGAAATAAATTGTTGCTAAATAAAATTCACAAAACAAATAGATTAAGCCTGAACAAATAGGGTACATAGTCGCTAGTAACTTGCCCGACCGTCCCATGATGAAGACACAAATTGTGGACTATCCATGTTTGGTAGACACGAACTAGACTAGAAAGAATATCTTGATCAAAGAAGAAAACAACTCTTAGTTGGCGTTCCCATAACGGTCAACTCCCAAGCATCCATACTATACATACTTTTACAAGACAATTGGCGATATCTATCACTTTTATACAAAACTTCACTTCGTTGATTTATACCACGTATCAACGAATAATCGATCCTTTGGATAATAACATCGATTTAAGCATTAGCAAACCGACTATCTTCATACATTCCATCTTTTTTTTGCTTTTTTCTTTTTTTTAACACTACGAATCTCGGTGTAATTTCAATGTCTCCACCATCATAATTTTTCCAGATGATTTTATTCTTAACACTTCATACTTCAGAAATAAAACATAATTGCGAAAGTAGCAAAATACACGAGCTACATACTTCTATATTCCCATTGCATTGTGCAATTTCCCGACTTAACCATGGATAGTAAATCACCATTGCAGATAGCAATTATCCGACCATACCGGAGGTAGAAAATTTCACTACGACACGAGAAATACAAAACTTTGCACAAAAGCAACTAGCAACTTTGATTAAATAGGCTTAATCTACATGGTAGGCTAAGCTATAAAGGTGTATCGAAATAAACATTTGGTGATATCTTAAAGGATTGGCTCTACTTGTTTTTCTAGTGGTATCTTACTCTAAAAACAAGAGTAAGCAAAGGGTTATACGGGGGTTAACTAACCAATGTAGTTAGTTAAAAACACAACATATATAGGCTTTTTGGGTATATTCCTAGAAATTTACCAGTTAAACAAGTTACTCTATCTAAATCCATAGTACATATTATTGTGGTCTCGAGTGATATACCAAGCCAAGTTCTAAAGTCCACTACATCACCGGCACACTCATAATTTTTGTGGAATTTTTGGGTAAACGTTTGGAAACGGAATAGGCTTAATTCTCACAATTTGTCATTAAGGGTTATTTGTGTGCGAGGTCATGTAACTAGCAATTTTACAAAAGTATGGTAATTTTTTTTAAATTAGGCATAATTTTAAGCATATAGCATATTTTGTTAAAAAGAGGACAAGTAGACGTTCTAATTTTCCATCCCTCCACTTAAATTATACAACGTCCTCGTTGTATAAATTAAACAGTTAAAGAAAATGGGAAATAGAATTAGAACAAGGAACTCCCCTGATATTTTGCTCAGGATGATTCTTCACTTTGAGTTTTTGAGCAAAAGTGTGTTGTAGAGGCGTTACAATGCCTGTATGAGTACAACACATGCTTTTTCCAAAGTATACTTTCACCACATCGTCAATTTCTTTACATCGAGGTCCTGCATACAAATTTTGAAAACAACATGCAACTCTATCTCGGGTTTACAATGGTTAATATATAGGAAACAAAATATAAATATTGTATAGGGAGCCAATACGTCGTATCCCAAACCCAAGGATACGTCGTATTGCAGCTTGTAAAAACATGTCAGAATCTGTAAAATACGTCGTATCATAAACAGAGTACGCCGTGTAGCAGAACTAACACTAATGTTTTTAAAAATATGCAAAAAAATAAATGCAGAAAACTAAAGAACTGATAACGTCCAGACAGGTCGATACGACGTATCCATTGAGGTTTGATACGCCGTATAGACTGTCTGGGAAGACAGACTCAACAAACAATAAAAATTAAAAATGACCGAGTTGTCTCCCGGTAAGCACTTTTCTTTCAGTTAGACTTTTTCTTTTCAGCTTCACTCATCTTTCATTTGCACGCATGTGTGCCCTCGTGCGAATCTCTCCATCATCATTTGTCTTGACATAAACTTCTTCCAAAACGGCATGCCAAGCACAATGTTACTTACTCCATCCTTACAGTAAATATGCATATCATCAACCACCGCAAAATCTGTTACAAGAGAAAAGTTTTCGACGAAAATAGGTATGTCTATTAAGGTTCCAGCTATATTCTCCCCTTCGAAATCATCCTTGCCCTTTATTATAGAATCATAAAAATACTTGGTCATTATATTAATGGACAAGATAGGGAATAAACTGTGACACCCTAAGAATTTCCGTCCAATAATATAGCCATTTCCGTTTAGCAATTTGAATTTTTTGAAGCTTCGTTTAATATTTACGAGAAACCGGGAAGTATTCCCGCCATTATTTGAGAATCATCTCCGGGAGCGAACCGGGATGCCTAACGTTGTAGTATTTTGGCAATAGCTGCGTTTTTACATTTTATGGCAATATTTAAAATTTCATAATTTTTGGTGATACCGTTATTCATTTCGCTACTTGCGTTAATCGTGGTCTACTTATAACATGAGTTTTTGCATGCAAGACTTGGAAATTAAATCAAATGGGAAGCACTAGCAAAATAAAATGAATAAAATTCACTTTGGCCCCCTCCCCATGCATGCATGCTTTCAAACCAACATCACATGTACCCTTGGTGAACAAGTTTGAATTCAAATCAAATAAAAACAAGCCTTAATCACATGTTTTGTGCCAACTTGAATTTGATTGGAGGATCAAATTAGTCCCCCTCCCCCTCCTTGTCTCTTGTCCACGGCACACATACACACACTTTTAGTGTGTGAAGTAAACTTTATGTTATATATATCTTGTTGCTTCCATTATCTCATTCATATCACACACACTCAAAAATTTAGTTTTCTCTCTTCTTCTTGCCTTCTTTTGTTCGAACCACCCAACACACACACACACTTTCATAATTTTTCATCTTTGATAAAAAACACTTGAAGATTCATTAAAGGTTTGATCATTTGTATCATCCGGATATTAATTAAACAACATTTGGGTTGTTCTAATCTCATTCTTCCTTCTAAAAACCTTCCAACTTTGTAAGTCTTCAAATTTTTAAATAACTTGTACTTTCATAATTCTCATGATGCATACATGCTAGTTGTACAACTTATTTTGTGAAAAACAAGATTTTAAAACTACATAAACCCTAAAAGGGTGTACTTATGGTTCGAAATATATGTAAAGAAATATAAGGAAATCTTAGTTTTGTGATCGTGGTTATTTTCATGTAATAATATTTGTACTTTTGAGCTTATTATATTCGGCTTATATTTGTGAGCTTATTTGAAAGCTTATTTGATTATTTTGAGCTTATTAGGGCTTATATATGGTTCGGCCAAACTAGAAAAGAAAGAAGAAATATTTGTTTAGCTTATTTTGATTTGACTTATATTTTATTAGCTTATTTTCTAGCTTATTTGGAAAGGACAAACGATAAACTTATTCGGCTTAATAAATAAGCTCGAATATACTTTATTAGGGCTTATAGTCGCGTCCCACATACAAGACCCAACACCATGAGCTTATTTTTGAGCTTATGTGGTTTGGCTTATTATACTTGGCTTATTGTGAGCTTATTGATAGCTTATTTTTAGGTCACGTGTTTATTGCTTAATGTTTTGCTTATCGGATTAAATGGATAAGTAAAACTATATTTTCGGACTTAACGGGCCAAGGCCCAACATAAATACAAAACACCAAGGCGTAAAGCTACGGTGTAGCTTATTGGATAAGTTCGCGAGTAGCTTATTTAATGGTGTACGATTTAGATGTGTTACGTTTAATTATTTCTAAACGTTGGACGTTGCAAATAATAGCAGATTTGATGATGTTTAATTTGTAATTATGAAAAGTGGATTGAAAGTGGTTTGAAATGGTTTTAAATAAAGTCTACGACTTTGGAAAAATGTGTAGACACGAACGGGTCATGCCGAAATTTTTATAAATTATTATACTTAGTAAATACTAGAAAACGTACATGGTAAAAAGGAGATACGAGAATTTACATTAAGTGACGAACAATATTTATATATAAATATATATATATATATAAAATATATATTTTTATTTAGACGTTTATATATCTATGTAATATTAAAATACATATTATTTCTACTCATTTACTTACGGAAACATTTTATTACTACACGATCACAAACGTTAATCTTTAGATATATATTAACAAAAGTACACTAGTATACGCTGATGCATTTTCCATAAATTCACTTCGATCCGATATTAAATCAAACTTCCATTTCATAGGTTGCTTTCGTATATCGTCGTTCGTTACCGAGTGAATTAATTCTAAACTATTCACTACCTCAATTCACTAAATCAAGGTGAGTTCATAGCCCCACTCTTTTATTCGTTTTGAATAAATGTTTTATACTTGGGGTGAGAAACATTGCTTGTTTTTAAAACTGGACACAAGTACTATACATGAGATTTCCCCTATTTACGTGTTGCCTAAGTAGCGTTTAGACCTCAATTGCCCGAACTATCATGAACTGTTAATTTCTTGACCGGAGGACCGGTTGAGGGAGCGCGAGTGAATAAATAGATCTATTGGGACTGATTATCCCTATCCGGGTGAGTAGCGCTCACTACCCACGGGGCTCCCGATTAAACGGATATATGTCATGTCGAAACTGGTTAGGTGGTCTTTGGTCGGACACCTGTAAGGGCAAGCAAATACTTATAGCAATGTACATGCTATCTTTCTCTATTAGCTTCAGTGTCATGAGCTTAGTGCAACGTAAATACCTTTTTATGTGAAGTTGTATCTGTTATAACTGTCACATACGTTTTGATATCTTGTGGTCCACTATAACATCGTTTGAATTAAACCTATGAATTCACCAACTTTATGTAGACGTTTTAAGCATGTTTTTCTCAGGTGCTTAGCATGGATGTCGTTGCTTGAACTATATGAAGTCTATTGCCGAACCAGTTTTCCAGATTTTATCCATGATTATCTTAAATACCGTTGTTGAACTTATTTAAGCTTCCGCATGTGTCTATCGAATCCTTTTAAAATTGATTGATGTAAACTTATTAATATTTTAAATTTATGCAACGGTGTTTATTTTTCAAACGTACCCTTAGAGGTCGTTCTTTATGCTTTGTACTCGAAATAGCCATGAACGTCACGCCCCCGGATGCCAAATCGGAAGGGACCCTATTTGGGGGTGTGACAGATTGGTATCAGAGCCAAGGTTATAGAGAACCAGGTAGTATAAACTAGGTCTGGACTATAACCAGTATGTGATCCTACGTGATTATGTGCCTTACGTGATTTTTACATAGTACGTATGCATAATTAAATACTATGTAATTAAATACTAAGTATAATTAATAATACTATAATTACATTGCATTTCATTTCGCGGTACTACATTCGATGGTCTATTCATTCATTTCATTCATTCATTCACCCATTTGTTCATTTTTCCCGCATCATGGATGGTTGATATAAAGGATATTTATATAAACTTTTGCTTGTGCAGGTCATACCATTTCAGATTAATTATTTTTTCTTCGGTACATTGGAGGATAGCGTAGGGACATATATTGGACGAGTTATCTTGTTCAGTACTATCCCTACCACTATTCTTGACACCACACCATTGATTACTCCACCCACTACTCAGACTAACACCACAGTAATACCAACAGAGATACCTATCATAGCACCTACCATACCACCATCCCCAGACTATACATCAGCGTCTCCTGATTACTCACCTGCATCTGATTCAGAGTCTGATACATCTGAGGATCCATCATCAGACCATATACCACCATTACCAGCTATCTCACCATTTTTATCATCGGCTGATGACAACACAGATAGTGATACACCAGAGACACCACCATCACCTACTCATGGTACACCATTCACTGAGACTACCCTTTCTACTCAAAGGTCACCTACAGCATCTGGTGTACTTCGACGCCGAGTTATGGTTCTTGCATCAGGACAGCTTATTCCACGTGGTCGACCGTACCGTTACCATCTTAATGGGATGGTACACATGATGATTGTGAGGAAGAGGGTTGGACCGTTACCCACTCATCGTCTTGCTATGAGACATTCATTAGATTATTCTTCTTTGGATCATTTTTCTTCAGATGATTCATCATCGAATTCATCATCAAGTTCATCGTCAGAGACTTCTTCGGATTCTTCTACGGATGCTTTATCTGATTCTGCATCTAGTCATTCATCTTTTGATCATTCATTGCTAGCATCACCATCGGGTACGAGATCTAGTCATCGATTATGTTCTTTAGTCCCGAGTGTTCATCGTTCATCTGTTATTTTCGAGAGACCATCTCATGATTCTTCTTCCGTGAGCCATTCTCGCAAGAGGAGTAGATTTCCTGTTGCATCTATACCGTTATCTTTACCTACTCTTGGGGCATTGTCTTATGCATGTGCTGATCTTTTACCATCACCTAAGAGGATTAGGAGTCATGAGATAGCTACGAATTTAGAGGATTGTTCGGAGGATAGTTTTGAGCCATATGTACCTAGAGAGGTTGGATTGGGAGTTGACTTTGAGGATGAGAGTTCTGAGCCGTCTAGGTCTAGAGGGGCTAATTTAGTGATGGATGTTGATGTTGTGAGGAGCGACAGGATTAAGATTGACCCTAAGATTCAAGCCAAGATTGATGAGTGTTTCGCTTATGCAGATGCTCTTAGAGATAGAGGGATTGATGTTAGAGTTGTAGTTGAGGCTGTTGACCGAGAGGAGAGTGAGACGGGTACGAGGGGCCCGGTTGAGGTTAGAGTTTTGAGGGTTACGTATCCTGTGATGCCAGAGGATACCACTGAGCCTGCTCAGGAGGGAGAAGTAGAGGTTACATATGAGACATTAGGAGATTTGGTTTAGAGGTTTCATGATCACACCGAGGCTATTCTAGTTCATTATGTACAAGTCATTGAGGGAGCTTAGAGAGAGCAGGGACATAGGATTGTTGGGGCTGAGTCGGTAGTCACTATTTTGACTAAGAGAGTTGTTGAGTTGGAGAGGGATAACAGGAGGCTCAGAGGCACCGCGAGTGTTGAGAGTCAGAGAGTTGATCGACTCCAACACGGCATGGCACGTATGCAGAGAGAGCTGAGGTAGATATGACGGTTTCAATTTTATGACCGATTGAGAGTTGGCAGATATGAGGCGTGTGCTAGGAAGCACATAGGCTACCGTCCTTAGATATGTTCATTAGTGTTGCATTATTGACCAGTAGCGTTTAGTGATAACCGTAGTGTTATAAACTCGTATTTTCTATATTTTGAAACCAATGTGATGTAATCACTAATGATCGATGATATGAAATTGATATTTATCTATGATATGATGTTGTAATTTGATTTACTTATGCTTTTTTGCATCATGCGTTATGGGGTTTCCATGAAAATGGTTTGATCATGTATTTTCAATGTGAATCAACCGTAAATTTTATTTAACCCTGTTAGTAATCTCGCATCACCTAGGAATCTCACCGAGTGTTACGTTGATATGTTGTAGGAAGATACCTAACACACGATCTGAAGCGTCAAGGACACGTGAAGCAGTCAACGAGCAAAGCGATCATCGGATGGCAGAAGCGTTAAGAGTGCGCGACGCTGTCAGAAATCTTAGACCTCTTATGGGAGATGAGGTCGAACAAGAAGAAGTAGGAGGAAATGGAAATGGAGGAAATGGAGATGGAGGAAATGGAAATGGAGGAAACAGAGATGGAGGAAATGGAGATGGAAGAAGTGGAAATAGAGGAAATGGAAATGGAGGAAAGGGAAATGGTAATGGGAACAAAGGAGATTATGGCTATAACTTCAGAGGATTTATGCCTGCTAGAGAGTGCACATATCAAGACTTCCTGAAGTGCCAACCACTCAACTTTAATGGAACGGAAGAATTTGTTGGGTTGACTCGTTGGTTTAAGAAGATGGAAATAGTTTTCCACATTAGCGACTGTCCAGAGAAGTACCAAGTGAAGTATGCTTCGTGTACGCTTCTAAACAGTGCATTGACTTGGTGGAACTCCTACAAGAGAATGATTGGGAATGAGGCCGCCTATGCCATGAGTTGGGCAAAACTTATGAAGTTGATGATTGAGGTGTATTGTCCAAGGAACGAGATTCAAAAGATAGAGACTGAATTGTGAAATCTGACCGTAAAGGGTAACGACTTGACTGCCTACACTTAAAGGTTTCAGGAGTTGATTTTGTTGTGTACTAGAATGGTCCCTAACGAAGAGGACAGAGTGGAGAGGTTTATTGGAGGGCTACCGGACAACATTCAAGGAAATGTGATTGCTGCAAACCTAGTTAGATTCCAAGATACCGTACGCATTGCTAACTAATTGATGGATAAGAAGCTATGGGTTTATGTTCAAGCATCAAAAAATATGATTGTTATCAAGGTGACGTTTCCTTTATGTTGTCTATATATGTGCTGAGAGTAAGAGGATGATGGAAAGTAACTCAAGGGATAACTGTGGACAAAAACCGCCATTCAATAGGCAAAATATTAGTGGGCAGAATGTGGTTAGAGCTTACACGACTGGGAACAATGATAAGAGAGGGTATACTGGACCCCACCCACTTTGCAACAAGTGCAAATACACCTATAGCATGGACAGTGAACGATTCTATGGTTTGCACTATATGAAGTGCGAGTTAGTAACTGAAGAAGGCTTGGGATACCTGACTAGGGATTGTACGACGACTATTACTCCAAACACTCAGAGAGCTCCAGTTGGAAATCAGCAGAGTATTGTTTGTTACGAGTGTGGAAGACCGGGGCATTTTAGGAAGGATTACCCTAAGTTGAGGAATCAGAACCATGGAAACCAGACAAGAAATAGATTTGGAAACAAGGCTAGAAGCCAGACTGGAGGTAACAAGGCTACAGCAAAGGCTTACGCCATTGGTGGAGGAGGAACAAACCCTGATTCCAACGTTGTCACGGGTACGTTTCTTCTTAATAACTGTTATGCTTCTATGTTATTCGATTCGGGCGCCGATAGAAGTTTTGCGTCTTCTACCTTTAGTGCTTTGCTTGATGTTGCACCATCCACTTTAGACACTAGTTATGCCATAGAACTTGCCGATGAAATAATCTCAGAAACCAATACTGTTCTTAGAGGTTGCATGTTAGGATTATTAGGTCATTCATTCGACATAGATTTAATGCCTGTAGAACTTGGTAGTTTTGACGTCATCATCGGTATAGATTGGTTGGCAAAGTACCACGCATTGATCATTTGTGACGAGAAGGTCGTCCGAATACCTTATGGAGACGAAGTATTGATTATCTGAGGTGACGATTATGACAAAGGAAGTAAGTTATATCCAAGAAGGCTGAGAATAAGTTAGAGGATAAGCGACTTGAGGACGTGCCGATCATACAAGAATTTCTGAAGGTCTTTCCAGACGATCTGCCTGGATTACCACCTGCTCGATAAGTTGAATTTCAAATCGACTTGGTCCCTGGTGCTGCACCTGTAGCATGATCCCCGTATCGATTAGCTGAACTGCAAGAGTTATCCACTCAGTTGCAAGAACTTTCTGACAGAGGATTTATAAGACCGAGTTCCTCACCCTAGGGAGCACTAGTTTTGTTTGTCAAAAAGAAAGATGGTTCTTTTCAGATGTGTATCGACTACCATGAACTAAACAAACTTACCATAAAGAACCGATACCCACTTCCAAGAATCGACCATTTGTTTGATCAATTATAAGGATCAAAGGTTTACTCTAAGATCGACCTGAGATCTGGTTATCACCAACTCAGAGTTCGAGAAGAAGACATTCCTAAGACCGCATTTAGGACTCGCTATGGTTACTACAAGTTTCAAGTAATGCCGTTTGGTTTGACCAATGCACCGGCAGTATTCATGGATTTGATGAATAGGGTGTGCAAACCGTATCTGGATAGATTCGTGATCATGTTTATCGATGACATTTTGATTTACTCCAAGAGCAGAAAAGAGCATGAAGGACACCTTAGGTTGATTCTGAAGTTATTGAAGGAGGAGAAATTGTACGCCAAGTTTTTAAAGTGTGAGTTTTGGCTGTCGAAGGTACAATTTCTTGGTCATGTGATTGATAGCGAAGGCATTCACGTTGATCCCGCTAAGATTGAGTCTATCAAGGATTGGGCGTCACCCAAGACACCAACCGAGATTTGTTAATTTTTAGGCTTGGCCGGTTACTACTGACGATTTATCGAAGGTTTTTTTATGATCGTTAGGCCTATGACGAAGTTGACTCAGAAAAGCATGAAATTTGATTGGGGAGAAAAGGCAGAAGCTGCGTTCCAGTTGTTGAAGCAGAAACTGTGTAGTACACAGATTTTGGCTTTACCTGAGGGAAGTGAGAACTTCGTGGTATATTGCGATGCTTTGCATAAAGGGTTAGGTGCAGTTTTGATGCAAAGGGAGAAGGTCATAGCTTATGTATCCCGCCAACTCAGAGTTTATGAGATGAACTATACTACACACGACCTAGAGCTTGGTGCAGTAGTGTTTGCCTTGAAGATGTGGAGACACTATCTGTATGGTACAAAGTACGTTATGTTTACTGATCATAAGAGTCTGCAGCACATTCTCGATTAGAAAGAGTTGAACATGAGACAACGACGGTGGTTAGAGTTGTTGAGCGACTATGACTGTGAGATTCAATATCATACAAGAAAGGAGAATGTGGTGGCTGATGCACTGAGTCGAAAGGAGAGAATTAAGCCACTACGAGTTCGAGCCTTAGTTATGACTATTAGTTTAGACCTTCCTAAGCAAATTTTGAGTGCTCAATCGGAAGCCAAAAAAGAAGAGAACTTCATCAGTGAAGATTTGCATGGCATGATTAACAAGCTAGAACCTCGTGCTGACGGAACATTATGTTTGAACAATCGAAGTTGGATCCCGGGTTTTGGTGATTTAAGAGTCGTAATTATGCATGAATCCCATAAGTCAAAGTATTCTATCCACCCAGGATCAGATAAGATATACCAAGACCTTAAGAAGCTGTATTGGTGGCCCAACATGAAAGCAGAAATTGCCACCTATGTCAGCAAGTGTTTAACATGTGCCAAGGTTAAGATAGAGTATCAGAAATCATCTGGATTGTTGGTTCAACCAGAGATCCCACAATGGAAATGGGATAATATAACAATAGACTTTGTAACTAAATTTCCAAAGACGGCAACTTGTCAAGATACGATTTGGGTAATCGTTGATCGTCTCACTAAGTCTGCTCATATCTTCCTAAAGCGATTAGGATGAAACGTTAGATGAAGTTACGAGAGACAATACTTGAAGAAGAGTCTCACAGCATGGAGTTCCAGATTCGTTCATTTCTGATCGTGATGGGAAATTTACTTCACATTTTTAGAAGTCTCTAAATAAAGTATTAGGTACTCGATTGGATATGAGTACAGCTTACCATCCAGAGACTGATGGTCAGAGTAAGAGGACCATTCAGACATTGAAGGACATGTTACGTGCCTGTGTACTCGACTTTGGAAAAGGTTGGGATAAACACTTACCATTAGTAGAATTTTTGTATAACAATAGTTACCATACCAGCATTAAGGCTACTCTGTTTAAGGCGTTGTATGGGCGCAAGTGTCGATCACCTATCTGCTGGGCTGAAGTTGGAGATAGTCAGCTCACTGGCCCAGAGATCATCCACGAGACGACCAAGAAAATAGTTCAAATCAAGAGTCGTATCTGTGGGGTTTAAATAACTCCTTAGATCGTTTAAGACTCGGGTTGTTTAGACCTTATCTAGGATTATGATAACATTGATAACATATATGCACAACGAAATTAAACAAAGAACAATGTTATCATCAACAAGGTTTTACCAAACATTCACCACAGCCCCAATATAATTTGATCAAGATAATACAGTTACATCAATGAACTGTAACAGGGATCAAGGAAAACCTTAATTACCTTGAGGCTACACCAACTCTATAGACGTCTACATCTCTAACACTTTGTGTACACACACTTTTCTGTATGATAAACTATTGAACCTATATCTCTTTATATACTAGAGATATCTAGGTTTACAAGGAAACATAATAAATACAATAAGGAAACTAAATCTTTTAATCTTTATCTTTATTCTTCTTGAGCATATCTTTTAGTATCTTCTGATATCTTCCATCTTTTGTAGAATATACTCCACCAGCTTGAAGAATCTCTTATTCTCGATTTAGGTCCTTTTCCTTTAAGTCCTTCTTGTTTTCATCTTGTTTCATTCGTGTTTTGTCTTATCAACTCATAATAATTCCCAACATCATTGTTCTTATGTTTGAATTTTCTGCCTTTATTTTGTTACAATATCATTGTTCTTATGTTAATTCTGCTATACATATTTTATGTTCATTGATGTTGTTAATCCTAGACTTAGCCTAGATCTTTAAACTCAACATGTGGTATCAGAGCCATGTGGCTCTCGATCTAGGATCTACAAGGTTTTAAAGAAACCCTAAAAACCTTAATTTTCAAGAAATCGTGTGGTGAAAGTTTTATGGGGTTTTAAAGATTCAGTGCTATAATGATGCTTATAATCGTCCTCTCTACCTGTTTGGGTATGCAATACGATTGGTAAGCTTTGTTACTATTTATTTGGGTTTCTTTTTTATCCGTTGTGCTCTAACTGATCAAACCCTAAACAATTAGGGTTTGTATATTTTTTTATTTGGATCAACAAGTGGTATCAGAGCTTGTGTTCTAAAACTTTGATCTAGAAGTTATGGAATTTGAATCTGCTCAAAATAAAACCACTGCTAAACTACCCATACTCAAACTGGGTGAGTATGAGATGTGGGTAATAAGGATTAAGCAATACTTCCAGGTTCAGGATTATGCTCTATGGGAAGTCATAGAGAATGGAAATTCATAGGTATCTGTACCTGTAACATCACAAGATGGTAGCACTTCTGCTACAAAGATGACTGTACCCGTTACTACAGAAGAGAAGATTTGTAAGAAGAATGATGTCAAAGCCAGGAGCTTGCTACTTATGGCTCTTCCCAATGAACATCAACTAACTTTCAGCCAGTATACTGATGCCAAAACATTGTTTGCTGCAATTGAAACAAGATTTGGAGGGAATGAAGCTACCAAAAAGACACAGAAGGCATTGTTGAAGCAACAATATGAAAACTTCAAAGCTTCAAGCTCAGAGTCACTTGACTCTATCTTCAACAGACTTCAAAAGATTGTTAGCAGACTTGCAATCTTGGGTGTAGTTATCACTCCAGAAGATCTAAACTCTAAGTTCTTGAGAAGTTTACCTCCTGAGTGGAATACTCATGTGGTTGTTTGGATGAACAAGGCAGATATTGAGACATTAAGTATTGATGACTTGTACAACAACTTTAAAATTGTTGAACAAGATGTCAAGAAATCTGTCAGTGCAAATAATGGTTCTCAAAACTTGGCCTTTATGACTGTTCAAAGCATCAGCAGTACAAATACTGTTAATACTGCTAACTCTGATGTTAGTACTGTTAGCACAAATGTAAATACTGCTAGTCCTAAAGATGATACTGCTACTCTTAGTGATGCTACAGTATATGCTTTTCTGGCTAATCAACCAAAAGGATCTCAGCTGGTTCATGAAGATTTAGAGCAAATCCATGATGATGATCTTGAAGAGATGGATTTGAAGTGGCAATTGGCACTACTAAGCATGAGAGCCAGAAAGTTTTACCAAAGAACAGGGAAGAAGATCACTATTAATGGAAGTGATACAACTGGATTTGATGAGTCAAAAGTAGAATATTTCAACTGTCACAAGATGGGACATTTTTCTAAAGAATGCAGAAATCCAAGGATCAAGAATGAGCGCAGAGGGGTGCAGAAAGGAACAAGTGGATAGGCATGGGCTGAGCAGTGAATCAGTGGATAGCACAAGAAGAACAGTGAATGTGGAAGACACATCTAAAAAGGTAATGTTTGCTATAGATGGAGTTAGATTTGATTGGAGTGACATGGAAGAGGAACAAGTTCAGACAAACATGGCACTGCTGGAATTCTCAGACTCTCAGGTATACACTAATAAATCTTGCTCTAAAACTTGTTTGAAAAACTATGAAACTCTCAAAAAACAATGTGATGATCTGATTGTTAAACTTAATGATAGTGAATTTAAAATAGCTACATATAAAAGGGGTTTAGCAACTTTAGAAGATCAACTTATCACATATAAAAAGAATAAAGTTCTTTTCTGTAAAGACATTGTTGTTCTTAAGAGAGAAGTAGGTTGCAAAGAGTATGAATTAGGTATACTTAGGACTAAGCTTGAAAAAGTTAAGAAAGAAAAAGAGAGTATTGATTTTAAGATTACAAAGTTTGATAAATCAGCAAAGGACCTAGATGAAATGTTAGAAAGCCAGAGATCTGACAAGGATAAACAGGGTTTAGGATATCATGTTGTTGCACCACCGCATCCCTTAATCTATAACAGACCTACCAAACTAGACTTGTCTTATTTAGGTCTTGATGAATTCAAAGAGCCTGAATTTAATAAGTATGGTCCCAGGGATACTATGTTAGAGTCTACCATTGATTGTGACAAAGATTCAGATAATTCTAAGAAGAATACTGATGACTCTTTGGAAAAAGAACAAGTGTCTGACAATGAGAATAGCTCTGTTGAGTCTTCACCTAGTGTTGTTAAAGAAACTATTTTTCATGATGCTAAAAAGGTAGAGTTTGTGGAACCAAAGAATAATGAAAAACTAGTTAAAAGGACAGTTAGGTATGCTGAGATGTATAGATCACAAAGTCCTAGAGGGAATCAGAGAAATTGGAATGGTCAGAAGTCCAATCAACTAGGTAGTGAATTTGTGATGTATAACAAGGCTTGTTTTATTTGTGGGAGCTTTAATCATTTGCAAAAAAATTATACTTACCATCAAAAGAAAAAGGTGGTAAGTGGGAAAAATTACTACAGGTGGAAATACTATTAATGCCAAGACCTCACACCCTAGAACCCACAGAAATATGACTCCAAGAGCAGTTTTTGCTTAAGAACTAGGCTAAAACCTACTTAGTAGTGCTAAGTCCATTTGTTTATACTGCTCCTAAACCAAACGCCGCGCGAGAGTGCATTATGCTATAACCAAAAGCTCATTTTTACAACCCAGCACAATCCTACTAACCAAAGCCCTTTTTATAAGAAAACGAACGTAACTAACAGGTATTTTCATCAATCATTAATACTGTCTAGGCCCAGAGTAAGTTAATACTGCTAGGCCAAATAGAACATCAGTTAATACTGCCAGGGCAAATGGGTTCAATGCTGTTAAGCCCTCAGCATGTTGGGTTTAGAGACCTATCAAACCTAATAGTGCATCAATCACTTTAAACAGATATAACTACATTGATGCACGAGGCAGATCCAAGTCAGTAATGGCTTGGGTCCCCAAAGGAAACTAAATTTCCTTGTTTTTATGTGTAGGGCAATCCACAGATGTATGATAAAGGCTTTGTTAATAGTGGATGCTCAAGGCACATGACTGGTAACATAGCTTATCTTTCAAATTTCAAGGAATTTGATGGAGGTCATGTTACATTTGGGGGAGGAGCATATGGTGGAAGAATTACTAGTAAAGGTACACTAAAAACTGACTGTCTTGATTTTGAAGATGTATACTATGTTGATGAGTTAAAGTTCAACCTTTTTAGTGTCTCACAGATGTGTGACAAAAAGAACTATGTCCTTTTTACTGACTCTGAATGTCTTGTCCTATCTCCAAATTTTAAGTTGCCTGATGAAAATCAGATACTTCTTAGAATTCCTAGAGAAGACAATATGTATAGTATGATAAGCAAGAATCATTGTTCCGAAAGAGAGTTTAACTTCCTTGTTCAAGGCTACATCTAATAAATCAATAGTTATGCATGGGGGAGGCTTGGTTCACATAACTTTTTAAGAACATAAATAAGCTGGTTAAAGAAAATCTTGTTAGAGGTTTGCCTTTAAAACGTTTTGAAAATGACCAAACCTGTGTTGCTTGTCTTAAAGGAAAGCAACATAGAGCTTCTTGTAAGTCCAAGGTACTTAATCCCATCACTAAGCCTTTGTTTAAGCTACATATGGATTTGTTTGGACCAACCTTTGTGAGTAGCCTAATGCATAAGAAGTATTGCTTAGTGGTCACTGATGATTATAACAGGTTTACATGGGTTTTCTTTCTAGCAACTAAGGGTGAAACAAGTGAGATCCTTAAGAATTTTATCATTCAAATAGAAAACCTAGTGGATCAGAAAGTAAAAATAATCAGATGTGATAATGGGACAGAGTTTAAGAATAATGTTATGGATGATTTTTGCAAAGAAAAAGGTATTAAGAGGGAATACAGTGTAGCTAGGACTCCTCAGCAAAATGGAGTTGCTGAGAGAAGAAATAGGACATTGATTGAGGCTGCTAGAACCATGTTAGCAGACTCTAAGCTACCCACTACATTTTGGGCTGAAGCAGTCTCTACTGCTTGTTATTCACATAATAGGGTCATATGTCAACCTCATAACAAGACACCATATGAACTATTTAGAGGTATTAAACCAGCTCTAAGTTTTATGAAACCATTTGGATGTCATGTTACTATTCTCAATACCTTAGATCATTTAGGAAAGTTTGATGGCAAAAGTGATGAAGGTTTCTTTGTTGGATATTCCTTAAGTAGTAAAGCATTTAGGGTAAACCAACACAGACCAAAAAGATAGAAGGAAAACTAGCATATTTGGGTTTTAGAGAATAAGGCCTATGATAGAGGGGAATGGCCCCAAGTTGGCGTTTGATATTGATTCTCTAACCCAATCCATGAATTATGTACTAGTAACTGCAGGTACAAGCACTAATGAATCTGTAGGTACACAAGAAGATCAAAATACAGGTACATTTCTAGAGAAAGATAGAAACCAGTCCAGAATTGTGTTGTATGCCAATTTGAAGATGCTTTAATAATTTGATTCTCCTTCTAAACAAATGGGTAATGATGACCAAAATCTATTGCTGATGATCCAAAGGAGAATAAAGATGGTTCTAATGATGAATGTATTGGTAAAGAAAAGTCTGAAGATGATAGTAGTACCAAGCAAGATAATAATCTAAAACCCAAAAACCAGTGTAATACTGGCCAAGTCTGGACTTAATACTGAGGTATAGATTAATACAGTTGGATCCTCATTATACTGCTACCTTTGAAATACATGGTGGGACCTAGTCACATCACTTGAAGCCACTCATGAGAGTTTCGTATAATGATGATATGAACTCCAGAATGTTGGTTTAGGGAACATCCTAACTTCTATCCAGTCCTTTTAACCACTTCACATCACAATAATTTACATAAATCCATAACCCTTACAAATGTGATTGGTGATATTTAGTCATCTGTACAGACAAGAAGGATGAAAGAACCTAATCATAAACAAGGGTTTCTTAGTGCTATCTATGAAGCAAATACTCATGAAGACCTTCATACCTTCCTTTTTGCCTATTTTCTATCTCAAAAAGAACCAAAAAGGGTTTTAAAAGCTTTAAGTGATCTAGCATGGGTAGAAGCAATGCAAGAGGAGCTTCTACAGTTTAAAATTCAAAAGGTTTGGATTCTTGTAGATTTACCAAAGGGTCATAGAGCTATTGGTACAAAATGGGTCTTCAAAAATAAGAAAGATGAAAGGGGCAAGTATTAAGAACCAAAGCAATATTGTTGCTCAAGGACATACTCCAGAAGAAAGCATGGACTTAGATGAAGTCTTTGCACCTGTACAAGAATTGAGGCAATAAGATTGATCTTAGCTTATGCTTCCTTTATGGGTTTCATGGTATATCAAATGGATGTGACAGAGTACATTCTTTTATGGTCAGAATAGAAGAGGATGTATATGTTGTGTCAACCTCTAGGATTTAAAGAATACTGACTAGCCTGATAAAAGTCTACAAAGTTGGTGAAAGCACCTTATGTCTGCATCAAGCACCAAAGCATGGTAGAAACTTTTGGCCAACTATCTGATGGGAAATGGTTTCCATAGAGGGAAGCTTGATCAGACATTGTTTCATCAAAAAGCAAAAAGGAGATAGTCCTGCTTGTTCAAATCTATGTGGCTGACATTATTTTTTGGCTCTACAAAGAAGAATAATGTACAAAGAATTGAGAGAATTTGAGAAGCTTATAAAGGATAAGTTTCAGATGAGTTCTATGGGAGAACTTACTTTCTTTCTAGGGCTACAAGTACAGCAGAAGAAAGATGGAATATTTATCAGCCAGGATAAATATGTGGATGAAATTTTGAGGAAATTCAACTACACAGATGTAAAGACTGCCTCTACACTAGTTGATTTAGAAAGACCTTTAGTCAAAGATAGAGATGCTGATGATGTTGATGTACATCTCTATAGATCTATGATTGGGTCCTTAATGTATCTCACAACATCTAGACCAGATATCATGTTTGCAGTATGTGCATGTGCCAAATTTCAAGTTACACCAAAAACATCACATCTCTTAGCTGTGAAGAGAATTTTTAGATACTTAAAAGTCAAATCGACATTAGGTCTTTGGTACTCTAGGGATTATCCATTTGAGCTAGTTGCTTATACTGATAGTGATTATGCTGGGGCAACTCAAGATAAGAAATCTACTATTGGAGGATGTTAGTTTTTGAGAAATAGGTTGATATCTTGGCAGTGCAAGAAACAAACTGTGGTTGCCACATCTACAACTGAAGCTGAATATGTAGCTGCTGCTAGCTGTTGTGGACAAGTCCTCTGGATTCAAAACCAACTGCTGGATTATGGGTATAACTTTATGAATACTGTGATTCATATTGACAATAACAGTACTATATGTATTATTGAAAATCCTATTCAACATTCTAAAACAAAACATATAGAGATTAGGCATCATTTTATAAGAGATTGAAAGTTTGTGTGGTGACGGTAGAGGCTCAGGAGAGTTTTGACGGAATTGAAACGACAGATGGTTTTTGTCTGCTCCGATATTGGACTATTCATAAGGTTCCGTGTGGTTTTCAGATATACAGTGAGCATCGAAAGAAAGGTTTGGGTTGTTGTTTTTGAGTTGCATACATGGGAAGGTGAATCACCCCTAAGCTTCAAAGACAACTGAAGCCTTATGAAGTAAACTATCCAACCCTTTGATCTTGAGTTGGCTGGGTGGGTTTTTGCATTGAAAGATTAGAGGAAGAGACACTATCAGTTATGGTGGAAAGCTTGTGATATAATTTACAGGATCTAAGAGTCTCTCAAATATATTTTTACTCAGCAAGAACTTAAACATGATGGAAAGATATAGATGGTTGGAACCTTTGGAGATTATGACACTAACATCCAGTACCATCCGGGCAAGGCTAATGTGGTTGCCGACGCACTTAGTCCGAAATTAGGATCTGATAGCCCTGTTTGGTTTCCATAATCCTTCATGATTTAGAGCTGCTTTGGATGTTGAGCTATGTGTACGAGGTTCTGGTGGCTATTGGGCGAGTATGAGGATAGAGTCTAACCTCATGCTACAGATCAAAGAAAGCTCAAAGGGACGACGGTGAGTTGTGGGCTATTGGCAGAATTTGGGTTGTGAAGACGGTAAAACATTATTCGAGTTTAGTGGTGATGATGACGGTGTTGTGTGGTTTGAAGATAGGGCTATGTGTTCCTAATGATCAGGCACTTCGCTGAGAGGTTATGACGGAGCTTCATTGTTCTCCATTTACCTATTCATCCAGGTTCAACAAGATGTACAGAGTATTTGAAACTGTACTTTTGGTTGATTATTTGTCTTGCCAATAACCAGAAGTTTAATTTTTCTAAGTATATACTTGATAATCTGGTAAAGAACTTAGAAGGAGTTGTTAAGTTCCTCATGTTTCTAAGGTTTCTCTAAGTTTTTCTAAATAAGAAAGTGGAGGGCATGATCAAACATAAGGAAACCTTTATTGTCTCTTCTCACACTAAGAAGATTTTTTCATATATGAGGAGACAAGCAGATGGGTTTTTTTTGGGATGTTACACCATTATTTGACAGCATGATGGTGCAAGCTACTGAAGAAGTGGATGAGGGTTCAGACTATCTACTTGATCAACCATCTACATCTACCAGACCACAAAAGAAACAAAAGCCCAGAAGGAAACAGAGGATGATGATTGAGGGTCCTCAACATGAGTCTGACAATGAGGAACATGTACCAACCTTTTCCAATGATCTACTACCCAATGGTGAGGATAGCTCTGACATTAATAAATTGATGGTTTTCTGTCTAATCTTACAAGAACAGGTTCTTGACTTGCAAAAAGCAAAGGATGCTCAGGCAAAGGAGATTGCCAATTTGAAGAAAACAGTCAAGAAGCTTCAAAGAAAAAGAAGATCAAAGCCTGTTGGTTTAAGAAAATTAAAGAAGATTGATGTTAGAAAGAGTAAATCATCTAAAGTTACAGACAGTTTGGGTGATCAAGAGGATTCATCCAAACAGGGGAGGAGAATTAAAGCTATTGATGATGATGATGATGAAGTTACTCTTGAAGCTCAAAATGAAGATGATGCTAATTTGATGTTTGATACTTTAGTTTTTGATGGAGATGAGGTAGTTGCAGAGCATGCTAAAGAGCCTGAAGTGGTTACAACTGTTAGTGGTCAAACTACAACCACTGATGAGTTAACATTAGCTCAAACTACAACCACTGATGAGTTGACATTAGCTCAAACTTTGATTGAAATAGCCAAGTCCAAGAAAGTTGAGGATATTACAACTACTGCTACTTCAGTTACTACTGCTGCAGAGACAAGACCAAAAGCTAAGGGTATTGTCTTCCATGAGATTGAGCAAACACACATACCAACAATTTCTTCTCAACCTTCATCAAAAGAAAAAGGAAAGGAAATCATAATTGTGCCTGAAAGGCCTCTAAAAAGAAAAGAACAAGTTGCTGCTGATGAAGAATATTCCAAACAGTTAGCTGCTGAAATGGAAGCAGAGCTTGAAGAAGAAGAAAGGGAAAGAAGATAGAAAGAAGATGAAGCCAACTTAGCTTTGATTGAACTATGGGAAGCTAAAAAGCTATGATGGAGGCTGATAGACTGTTGGCAGAAAGGCTTCAAGCAAGAGAAAGAGAGGAGCTCACAATTGAAGAGAAGTCAAAGTTGTTTGTTGAACTAATGAACAAAAGAAAGAAACACTTTGCTGAATTAAGAGCTTAGGAAATAAGAAACAAGCCACCCACCAAATCTTAAAAAAGGAATTAAATGTCTACCTATCTCAAGAACATAGAAACTTGGAAGCATTCTCAACTCAAGAGCAAGAGTTATGAAGAAATTGAGAGAGTGTTTGAGATAGAAATGAAAAGGGTGAATGCATTTATTCCTATGGATCAAGAGGATGAAAGCTCAAAGAAAGATAAAGCTGAAAGAAAATTTAAAAGAGCAGGTGAGAAGCTTGAATCTGATGTGTCTAAGAAACAGAAGACAGATAAGCAGGTAGAAGTTGAAGTTAATGATACTATAGAGCTTAAAATATGTTTGGAAGTAGTTCCTGAGGATAAAGATGATGTAACTGTTAATGCTACACCATTGTCTTCAAGGTCACCATCTATTGTTGATTACAAGATTCACAAAGAAGGAAAGAAGAAACATTTTTAGATCATTAGAGCAGATGGTAATTCTAAATACTATCTAACTTTTGGACAAATGTTTAAGAATTTCAACAGAGATGACTCGGAAGATTTGTGGAAAATTGTCAAGTCAAGATTTATAAAGAAAGACCCAATGGATGACATGGATAATCTTTTACTTCGTACTTTGAATACCATGTTTGAACCTCAAGTTGAAGATACTATATGGACATATCAACAAGGATTAACTAAAGTGAAGAACTGGAAGTTATATGATTCTTGTGGGGTTTATTGTATTACAATGCAGAATATAGTATACTACTTGCTGGTTGAGAAGACATATCCACTTACCAGGAACATACTTCATCAATTATAGAATGATGTGAGGCTACAAGTAGATTATGAAGTTGGAATGGCTTATGAGCTTCTAAGGAATAATCAAAAACAGTTCAAGAATGATATGAGCTCATAAAGTGTTGTGAATGATCCCTAATGTTGATGATGATGAAGACTTTTGATAGAGAAACTTGAAGATTTAAGGATGAACATTAAGTTTAGGAGAGGATTGTTGGGTCAAAAGACTTCATGAACTTGCTACTGCTCAGGTATATATTAGTACTATCATGATAACTTAATACTGTTCAGTAGTTATAATGTAAATTATACTAAATAGTTAGTGCTGGTAGTATAATGTTACTGCTGCTAGTTACTACTGTTAGTGTAAAGTTACTACTGTTAGTATAAAGTTACAACTGTCAGTAGATGTTAAGACTGCTCAAAGTTGAAGACTGGAGATATGCTAAGTAGTTAATACTGTTAGTACAAAAGTTACCACTGCTAGTGTAACTTAGTGCTGTTAGTATAACTTAGTACTGCTAGAGTAATGTTACAACTGTTAGCATAAAGTTAGTACTGCTAGTACTTACTACTGCTTGTGCTCAGTTAGTGCTGCTGGTTATAAAGATACAACTGTTGAGTAATTACAACTGCTGGAAGGATTATGATGACAGAGATATGATCAAAGACATGTCAGAGAAGAGATAAAGATTGTGTGGAGAACAAGAATACTTATGAAGATAAGTATTAGTTATTTGTAAAGGAGATATATATGGATGTTATCTTAGTGTATATCTTATAAAGTTAGAAAGATACGTATATGTTTAGAATTCTAGAAGATATGCTAAGATTTGTAGTTATCTTGTAAAGGACTCCTTGGTGTATAAAAGGAGGTCCTAGGTTAAGGTTTTAGATATCTCTTTCAATACTTTTGAGAATACGTTTTGTAAGCTTCAAGGTTGTAAACCCTAGTACTAAGATAGAGTACTCGTATTATTGATCTAATAATATTGAAGCATTTTGTTACATCTTGTGTTTATTCATTCATACTTACTGTTTCATTGATAATACTTCTAGAGTATTAAAGAGTAGATTCTGCATACTCTTTAGTATACACACAAAGTTTCTACCTGTGTTATTTTGGATTTATCCAAGGTAACAAAATCTTTACAAGCTAAAGAATCGATCCAAGAAGGGATCAACAAGTGGTATCAGAGCCTCGTGGCTCTCGATCTAGGATCATACAAGGTTTTTGAAAAAAACCCTAAAACCCTAATTTTGTAGAAGAATCGATTTTAGTTAAAGTTTTCAAGGGTTTTGGAGTTTAATTGATATAACAAGGTTTATAGTCGTCCTCTCTACCTTAATTGGTATGCAATACGATTTATAAATCATTGTTACTATTAAAGGTTTTCTTCACATCGAATTCGTTTTTCTTTTTCAATAATTTATCAAATTCGGTGAAACAAGGGTTTTCACAAAAAATCCTAATTTGATACAGCTAATTCGGTAAATGCATAATGAATGGAATCTGGTTTCATGATTCAAGAAGATTTTGTGTAATTGGGTACATCATACGGGGATCATGGGATTTGGGAATGACTCATACATTTGAAGATGCTGTTGACGTGATCAAGAAATCATATTTTTGTAAGGTTTTTTCGTGTAAAGGTTTATTGTTTCTTGATCGTGATCCATGGAGTTGAGGTTTATGTTGGTACGATCTGGAGGGTTTCATGATATTATTCATATAAATATGGTGGCTCGAAACCCTAGTTCATTCAGAAGAAGAGTGGAATGAAAACCTAATTCATGATGGAGTTTGTATTGATTCTAAACGTATTGTTTAAATGTTGCTCGCTGCCTATGCAAGATTTATATGGCTCAACCATTTGTTAATGTTTTTCGTTGGGTTTGTTTATGTGAATGGTTGTTTGTCTATGGCGGTGGTGACTGAATAGGGTTCGTGATTGGAGACAGCAGTTGTAAACCTTAATGAATAGGGTTTGTTGAAAGAACAGTCTTATGTGGTTTCAATAGTGTTCATCGTGAAGGTGAAGTAGTAGGTATGTTCATAATTAGGTTTTCTCAATATATGTACACGTGATGATAATGGTTTAAAGATGATGGAAAGCATCTGTGTGATTTATGATGAGTAATACTGTCATGAATTCACGTGATATATATTTGGAAGATATGCGTGTGAGATTTAATATGACAGCTTGCAAAAGATTTTTGGAATGAATATCTTTGAAAGATATACATGTATATACTTGAAAGGTACTGTCAAACAAGGGATGTTCCAAGATAATTACAACTGTTCAAGCAACAAGGAATGGTATTGTATTTTATACTTTATGCTGCTCATTATACACGTTGATATTAATACTGTTCGTCCAAGAAAAAGTTAAAATTGTTCGAACAATGAAAAGGTTAGTGCTATTCGTATTTATATTTGTACTGCCTTTGTCATCTGAGAAACGAGAGTTTAATGCTGCCTTCACATAAGATATTTGTACTGTTCGCATAAGGAAAGGTTAAATATTCGAGTTAAGTGAGACAGGTTTTGACTGTTAGCTTTGTTTGAGAAAAGGTGATCTCGAACAGATAGGTGACACACAAAAGAGTTTGGATCTATTGAAGATGTGGTTACGAAGAAGGTTGTTTATCACCTATTTGAAGATGAAGTGGAATTATTTGGTTTGTGTTTTATCATATCTTAAAGTGAGTGTAACACTTTAGAGATAACTTGTTTGGGTATATACGGTTTATGATGAAGACTTGATAAAACTAGTTTTTACCTGATGTAAGGAGATACATTGTAGTACTCACAGGTATTTACTATCACTTGGCTCAGTGTCTCATGTATAGGCATGCGAATTTATCAAGAGATCGAGGTCTACTCATAAAATGAAGAAGAAGATTATGAGTTCTTATCATATTATAGTGCAAGACATAATAAGATATAAGTTTGGGCTATTCTACTTCTACATCAAGTTCGTTATACTTAGTTTTCTTCATCAGTAATCATTACATAAAGCCTATAGAATTGAAGATTCCAGAAATGGTTAACATATGGGTTTTAGGGGAAGCTTAATGTTAAAATGTTTAACCATTTATTTGCTACATCAAGATGAAGGTTTTTACTAGTGCTAGCCTTTGTTACTACTGCTAGTGTAAGTTTCTACTGCTCAAGTTCATTTTTTTTAAGGTGCGTAATGGAGGGAAATTTGGGTCATTGGAATACTTGGATTGGAAGTGTAATATTGGTTCGTAGTTGTGAAGATCAAAGTTGCATATTTTAGTCTCCTATTGGATGTTGACAAAAAGGGGAAGAAGATTTGATGATTTGCAACTTATAGATCCTTGGTAGCTTAAGGGGAAGGTTTCATTCGTATATTAACTTTAGGGGAAGTTTGTACTTATTTGGTTTTGTCATTATCAACTAGGGGAAGATTGTTGGGAATTATATTTGAGTTGATAAGACAAAACATGAATGAAACAAGATGGAAACAAGAAGGACCAAAGTTGTCATTGCAAGATTCTACAAGATGTAGGAGATAATGAAGATTTGGTCAACATAAAGATAAAGATGAAAAGATATCAAGATAAACATTAGATGATTTACTTATTTAATATCTTTTATTATTTTCCATGTAAACCTTAACCTCCTTATGCTATAAGAGGAGGTCCAGGCATATAGTTTTATGTTTGCTAAATTGTGTGTGTGCACCAAAGGTGTAAAACGTGTTGTGTGTGTGGGTTTACACGTCCCACAAGATGTAGATGCTAGCATTGGTGATGTAGCCCCAAGATCATTAGTTTGATCCTGTTGATGTAACCGTCTTACCATTGATCAGGTAAGATTGGGGCTTGTAGTAGTCATGTATCTTAGGTGATGATGATGAAAAACCTTGTATTAATAACAATGATTCAATGTTTAAATATTCCGCCTTTGTTATTAATTCATTCTAGATCATGTTCTAAACAAACAAGAGCTTAAACGATTCTTTATTTTGTTACAATATCATTATGAGTTGATAAGACAAAACACGAATGAAACAAGATCATTGAAGATCAACTCATAACGAATGAAACATTGTCTTATCAACTCATATTGTCTTGTTTCATTCATGTTCTAAACAAGCTGCCCATGATCGTCAAAAGAGCTATGTCGATGTAAGACGAAAACCTCTTGAGTTTCAAGTATGAGATAAGGTCATGTTGAAAGTGTCGCCTTGGAAAGGAGTGATACGTTTTGGCAAACGGGGAAAGCTAAACCCTCATTATATTAGACCTTTTAAGATCATTTCCAAAGTAGGAACCGTTGCCTATCGTCTTGAATTTCCAGAGAGGTTGATTAGAGTGCATAGTATGTTTCACGTCTCGAAATTAAAGAAATGCATGGCTAATGAACCGCTTGCTATACAGTTGGATGAGATCTAAGTCGATGACAAATTGAACTTTATCAAAGAACCTGTCGAAATTATGGACCGTGAGGTCAAGCGTCTAAATCAGAGTCGTATTCTAATCGTTAAGGTACGCTGGAACTACAGGAGAGGTCCTGAGTTCACCTGGGAGCGTGAAGACCAAATGCAAAAGAAATACCCGCATCTTTTCTCGAATTCTGCACCGGTGGCAGATAACACGTCATGAGCTTTGGGGACAAATCTCTTCTAACTAGGAAAGAATGTGACACCTCGAGAATTTTCATCTAATAATATAGCCGTTTCCGTTTAGCAATTTGAATTTTTGAAGCTTCGTTTAATATTTATGAGAAACCGGGAAGTATTCCCGCTATTATCTGAGAATCGTCTCCGGGAGCGAACCGAGATGCCTAACGTTGTAGTATTTTGCCAATAGCTACGTTTTTACATTTTATGGCAAAATTTAAATTTTCATAATTTTCGGTGATACCGTTGTTCGTTTTGTTACTTGCGTTAATCGTGGTCTACTTATAACATGAGCTTTTGCATGCAAGACTTGAAAATTAAATCAATTGGGAAGCACTAGCAAAATAAAATGAAGAAAATTAGTTGGTCCCCCCCCCTCCCCTTTGTCTTGTTTAGCACAAACAAACACCCTTATCACCTTGGTGAGCAAGTTTGAATTTAAAAATCAATAAGACAAGCCTAAATCACATGTTTAGCTCAAACTTGAATTTGATTGGAGGATCAAATTGGTCCCCTCCCCCTCCTTGTCTCTTGTACATGTCACACACACAACACACTTTTAGTGTGTGAAGTAAACTTTGTGTTATATATATCTTGTTGCTTCCATTATCTCATTCATAACACACACTCAAAAAAATTTAGTTTTCTCTTTTCTTCTTGCCTTCTTTTGTTCGAACCAACCAACACACACACACACACTCTCATAATTTTTCATCTTTGATCAAAAACACTTGAAGATTCATTGAAGGTTTGATCGTTTGTATCATCCGGGTATTAATTAAACAACATTTGGGTTGTTCTAATCTCATTATTCCTTCTAAAAACCTTCCAACTTTGTAAGTCTTCAAATTTTTAAATAACTTGTACTTTCCTTATCATCTTGATGCATACATGCTAGTTGTACAACTTATTTTGTGAAAACAAGATTTTAAAACTACATAAACCCTAAAAGGGTGTATATATGGTTCGAAATATATGTAAAGAAATATAAAGAAATCTTAGTTTTGTGATTGTGGTTATTTTCGTGTAATAAAAATAATAAGCTATGGCTTATTTTATTCGGCTTATGTTTAATAAGCTTTTGGAAAGCTTATTTGATTATTTTGAGCTTATTAGGGCTTATATATGGTTCGGCCAAACTAGAAAAGAAAGAAGGAATATTTGTTTAGCTTATTTTGATTTGACTTATATTTTATTAGCTTATTTTGAAAGGGCAAACGGTAAACTTATTCGGCTTAATAAATAAGCTCGAATATACTTTATTAGGGCTTATAGCCGCGTCCCACATACAAGACCCAACACCATGAGCTTATTATTAAGCTTACGTGGATCGGCTTATTATACTTGGTTTATTGTGAGCTTATTAATAGCTTATTATCAAGTCGCGTGTTTATTATTTAATGTTTTGCTTATCGGATTAAATGGATAAGTAAAACTACATTTTTGGACTTAACGGGCCAATGCCCAACATAAATACAAGACACCAAATCGTAAAGCTACGGTGATAAGTTCGCGAATAGCTTATTTAATAGTATACGATTTAGATGCATTACGTTTAATTTATTTTTAAACGTTGGACGTTGC
>BQNB010076381.1:0-25862 GCA_026074375.1 Tanacetum coccineum
TTTTAGCAACATGTTCTACAACAAATATAGACTACGATTTAATGTTTACCTTAGTGAGTAAAACACAGGAAATCAAAGAATTAAAAGTGGCTACTAGGTAGCGGTTTGCGAGGGTGAGAGGGTGAATGATATGTTTGACTAAATTTTTTTAGGTTTGACCATCTTTACCAAATCGCCACCCTTTTATTCCTAGAGGTTCTGAATTGGCAGATTTGGTCCTTGTGGTTTCTATCTTCTTTTATTTTCAGTTTTAAGTATTTTAGGGGAAATTATGAGATTAGGAAATAGCATAAATGGTCCCTATAGTTTGATAAAGCTAGGATTCAACTAGAAAATTGCACATAAGTCCCTAAACTTTCTAACCATTGATGATATTGGCCTTTTGAGTTAAATTAATTAACTCCCTTACAAATAGTAACCCTATTTGAATACAAAAATCTTTTTCGTTAAATATGTGATGACCTAGAAACCCGTTAGATGACATAAATTTGAAATCACTCTCCCCCTCAAACAATGACCCGTTTTCTATTGAAAGAGCTATAGTCATTGGTTGAGTGTCAAAATTTATGTAAAATCCCAATCGGATTTATTTTCAAACAACACTTTTTCCACCTTGGTAAACACAAATAATTTTTGAAGAATCATAGAAGAAAAATTATTTGGTTAAAAAAGAAGACTTCTTTTCAATATAAAAAAATAACGCACTAAAACGTATATTATTCCTTGGATGCACGGATATCAAGTAATCCATGCCGGGAAAAATTAATTACCCGTTGTTAGGAATAACTGTCTTTTTGGCGACATGCTTTCCTCAGATTGAAAAGCGGGGTGCAGTCGGAAATAACTACACGCCATGAAGACATGTTTTAAAAGGTTTGAACTTCTGCTCGAACTTTATTTAAAGACCTGTGTCATTATTAAACGACATTTCTAGGTCCGTAAATATTATGAATTTTCAGAAGACATGTCTTGAAAACTATTTTTGGTGTTTTCTATTTTCTAATTTTTATGGTTTTTGTAGGTTTTATATTTTTGTATTTTTCTTTTCGTTTCTAAATATATATACATATGATACAGGAAGACCATCCTTTACTCATCCTCCCCATCTTGAAGACGTTTAAGGATTTTCGGGGACATACTTTTCATTCCAAGTCGCGAGAGTAGAAATTCGAAATGCTCTCTTAGCAAAGCCTTAGTGAATATGTCCGTAAGCTGATAATCCGTTGTCACAAAGTAAAGTTCAACCACGTCGTTCTCTACTTTCTCTGTAATGAAATGGTGGCGTATGTCAATGTGCTTTGACCGGGAGTGCTGGACATTGTTGCAGCAGAGGGCGATTGCACTTTTGTTGTCATAATACAGAGGTATATTGTTGAAGGCAAAGCCGTAGTCCATTAGCTGTGACCTCATCCAAAGTATCTGAGCACAATATCCAGACATGGCAATGTATTAAGCCTCTGTGGTTGAGATAGTAGTGATTTTCTACTTCTTTGATGACCAACTCACTAATTTGTCTCCAAGAAAATGAGCACTTCCCGACGTACTTCTCTATGGCATAGGCCGTTAGTGCCATAGAGGCGTCCTTCGGATACCAAAGACCCCAGTTAATGGTGCCTCGTAGGTACCGAAAGACCCGCTTAATTGCCTCAAGGTGCTTTTTGGTAGGCTTAGCCTAATACCTAGCATACATGCACACGACAAATACCAGATCTAGTCTACTAGTAGTGAGGTACATTAATGAGCCGACCATACCTCGAAACCGAGTCTAGTCAACCAGAATCCCTAAGGGGTCCTCATCCAGTTTTGATCTATCAACCATTGGTGTATCTACAGGGTCCAACGTATCCATTCCATATTTAGTTAAAATTTTAAGAGCATATTTTGATTGATTAATGAAGATGCCCCCGGGACTTTACGAAACTTGTAATCCTAAGAAAAATGACATTTTCCCCATCATTGACATCTGAAATTTTGAACTCATTTCTTTGGAAAATATTTCACAAGCTTTAGGATCAGTGAAGGCAAATATGATATCATCTACATAGATTTGAACAAGAATAATATGTTTGCCTATTTTTCGGGTGAATAACGTAGGATCCATGATGTGTCATTGTGTAGGTGTTATTTATGTATCAAGTTTTACTATTTATTTTATGCCGACTATACCTAAAAATAACACTCTAACGGGCAGTGTACCCGGTCAAGATGTAGCTTCATTGGTAAGTGGGGTGCCGATCACTAAAAGCGAGAGCATTAATATATAATTTATTAGTATTTTAGTTAAATTAATCTAATTTACGCAAACCTAAGTTTAACCTAAACTAATGATAAGGGGGGTTTCAGCCTGAGAGACTGGCACGAGTTTAGGTTATCTAAACTAAGGTTTTGATGACAATTAACACACACAAGTTGATTGACAAAAGAAGAGGTCAAGCCTTATGTAAGGAAAACAGTATTAGCCATGTTTATTTAAATAGAACGTTGGTTTAATTATTTTGTACAATGAATGACTTATCTCGAGGGTTATATCATTCTTAGACTTCGGCGGTACTTCTTCCTAAGACCTAGACACGTTGAATCCTGTCACAATTAAACGCATCCACATAAAGTATTTTATTTGTTGATTATAATCTATCTTAGGAGATTAATAATGATCTTATTAAACCCTAGCCCATCAGGACTTTACTAACTTACTTGCAAATATAGAGAGCTATCCCGGACTCTTAGCCTACGCCCACACAACACCGAAGTTGCAGCGCATTAAATATGTAGGACTAGACCCAGTTGAATGATAGGTCGCATAATTAAGCGCGTAAACGAGTATGGATTGATAAACATAATCAACAAGCAACGATAAATTAAGCATTCAAGATAAATAAACCAAACATTATATTATCATAAACATGGCTAATACCTAAAGGTATTAGCCGATAGTCATTGCAACAATACACGGATTCATAGATGAACGATTAAAGTAAAGAAAGATTACGCTAACCGAACGCGTATATAGAGTGTAAATGATTACAAGAGTTTTCCTATTGATTGGAGCACTTTGCAGGACCTTTTTGTCTTCTTAGATCTTCTGGAAATCGAACTTGGTGGCTAAAAGCATACCTACAACTGAATGTAGGGTCTTGTATTTATAGGGTCTTAAATGGAAGAAAATTGGTAAGTATTAATTACCCATTAATGGCTAATTAATACATTTGACCGAATAAATATACACTTTCCATGTATCTTCCATTGACCATTAATTATCTGATCAGGATCTTGATACGGCGTATCGTTATTGTGGATACGACGTATTCTTTAAAGTCAGGCAATGGTCTTTTAGTATGTCAAGTCTTGGATACGACGTATGCTTCTAGAATGATACGCCGTACAGAAAAATTACTATGGACCATCATCAAAATGATGATTTCATAACCTTTTCTTTATTTTTGGAGTGTAATAACTCCTCTTCAATGTTATTAATCTTCGATTATGCTATGAAGTATACGCATGGATACGCCGTATCCTTAGTAGTGGATACGACGTATTATCTTGGATTCATTTGACTTCTTCTCTGTTGACCAAAGTATCATATACGGCGTATCGTTATTGTGGATACGACGTATTCTTTAAAGTCAGGCAATGGTCTTTTAGTTCGTCAAGTCTTGGATACGACGTATGCTTCTAGAATGATACGCCGTATTGGATGTCAGAATCAGTAGACTTTCTTGAACTCTTCGTTTATGCTCCAAAATACGTGCCTTTTATACAAACTTTACCAATTACTCCATAATTACTGCAAACAATAAATATAAGCAATTAAGTACCAATACTTGCAATAATTATATAAAATGGGTAATTTATACGGGAAAAATGATGCTATAAAATAGATGTTATTTGATATCATCAAATATCTCCCCACTTGAATCCTACTTGTCCTTAAGTAGACTTTAGAAAAGTTTTGAAAATGTATCCCAACCGAGGTTAAGGATTCTTCCGTTTAAGCATCGTTTTGTTGTAATCACCTGTTCATAACCAAGCTCCTCACAAAATATGGAAATGAAAACACTTAGATCACTCGACTAATCTAGGGTGCAACATTTAATTGATACGCTCAATTGCTTGGTCGTGATTAGTTTCGTATCATAGGCTTGGCATGGATACACATCTCCACCGCTAAAGCTATGGAGAAACATGTCAAAAGATAACAAGGTAGTTGTATCGTACATACACGACCGTAACGACAGAATAGACATATACAATCCGAACACATCCCTGTTCGTGTTTAACTAGCGGTTAGGATGAAGAATGATATAAGGTATGGAGCTTCTAACTTTCACCGAAAGTCGTCATCCAACAAGGCAGCTGAGACATGCATACATGGCCGTAACTACGTAATAGACATGCATGCTCGAACAAGTCCTCGTTCGAGTAGACACTAAGGTTAGTTGCTAGGAAAGGGAAGTAAAATAGGTGTTAAGTAAAATTCATGAAACAAATAGATTAAGCCAACAAATAAGGTACGGTTGCTAGTAACTTTCTCCCGACCGTTCCATGACAAAGACTCGAACATATAGACAAATGCCCCGATCACAGAAATAACAAAGACAGCCTAAGTTGGCGTTCCCATAACGGTCAACTTCCCTTATATCCCGTTCTTTACATACATTTACATAAGTGGTGATATCGGCCACTTTTTACAAGACTTTACATCGTTGATTTTTGTAACGTATCAACGAATAATCGATCCTTACAAGTGATTCCTTCGGTATAAACTTCCTTTGAACCGACTATTTTTCTTCCATCATTTTTTAACCAATACATCATAAATCTCGGTTTGGTTTCACCGTCTTCACTATCATAATTCATCCGCATAATCTTTTCCTTGTAAAACTTCTTCTTCGAACATGATTCATAATCTCGAAAGTAGCGAAACGTACGAGCTACATATTTTTCCCATTGCATTATGCAATTTCCCGACCATTACAGAGATAGAAAAATCACTTTGACACAAGAAATACAAGACTTTACACGAAAGCAACTAGCAACATTGGTAAAATAGGCTTAATATACACGGTAGACTAAAGTGCAAAGGTGTAACAAAACATATAATATGGTGTAGAAAAAGAAAGGAATGGCTCAACAGGTTGTTCTAGGGGATTTTACTCTAAAAATGAGAGTAATCACGGGTTACACAGGAGTTAACTAACCAGCGTGGATAGTTAATTTTATGACATGTAGGCTATTTGGTTTAACCTTAGAAATTTATCAGTTGAACATGTTCTTCCATCTAAATCCATAGTACTATTCATGGCGGTCTTGAGTGATATACCAGGCCTACATCACCGATACACTCATAATTTTGTGGAATTTTTAGTAAGCAATTGGAAACGGAATAGGTTTAATTCTCACAATATGTGTCAAGGGTTATAGTGCGCTAGGTAATGTAACTAGTGATTTTTACAAAAGGCATGCTAAATTTTTTTTAATTTGGCCGTTTTTAAGCACTTTGCATATTATTTTGTAAAAAAGAAGACAAGTACATTCTAATTCTCCATCCTCCCACTTAAGTTATACAACGTCCTCGTTGTATAGATAAAACAATTAAATAATAAAGGAAATAGAATTAGAACGGAAAACTCCCTGATGTTTTGCTCGTGATGATTCTCCATTTTGAGTACATGAGCAAGAATGTGCTGAACAGCCGTCTTGAGGTTTCAAGACTCCACCAACGTTGTCGTTTTCGTTCAAAAGGTCTTGTATTAAGCATAAAAAAACAAGTGCAACTCCATCTCCGTGTATTTATTAGTTAGACTCGAAATAAAAACCTAAATACTATACAGGAAGTCGATACGCCGTATCCGTTCCCCAAGATACGCCGTATTGATACTTTTATACGCTGTATTCATTTAATGAATACGTCGTATAGACTATGCTGAAAATAAAGACTGGATAACGTCCAGAAGGTCAATACGCCGTATCCATGGGGTTTGAATACGCCATATAGACAGTATGAGAAGACAGACTCGATAACAGAAAGATAAATTCTGGGTTGTCACCTGGCAAGCACTTTTGTTTACAGAAAAGTATTTAAGTTAGACTTGCCCCAATTTAATCTCATCCTTATAAAACAATTTGGGGTCGAACGGGATGCCAAATGGCATGGCACATACAAATTCTTGATTAGGAAAATGAATGACATCCCATTGCTAAGATGATTACAAGTCATGATATTAGCATTTAGATTTTTGATAAAAGTTTCAGTTTTGAAAAAATTTATTAGATGTATCATGACTTGTTTCCAAAAGCTTATTTGACTTATTTATTACATTAGGTAATGGTATGACAGACGTATCCCTCAAAGGTTGCTCAATATTGATTTTATCATTATCATTGCCCGTATCCGATTTTAGATCATCGGGATAAATTACGTTAAAAGAAAATAAATCATTAAAGTATAAAACATTTTGTTCCTCTTCATCACATTCAGACAATGATGTTTCATCTTTCAAATCAAATTCATCGATATGTCGAGGACTTATAGTAGGTTCAGTTAAGAGATCTGATTTAGACGTTAGAGCATCATTGTAAACAATGGCTGGAAATTCATTCTCAAAATCTTTAAAGAAGTCTAAATCATCAAAACAACTGACCGTAGGCTCAGGTGGCGGAAATAAAGGCTTATTGACTTTTTAATTATTGTTTTTCGAATCCGTTTTCAAATCATTGGTAGAAAATATTTTATAAGAAAACGAGTTTTTGTCGAAAACTACCGTGTAATCTTCATCGTCAGATTCGTCAAATGATATTTTAAAGTCAATTTCATCGTTAAGAGAACTTACCGCGGGTTCACAAGAGAGTGTATCATTTGATGTCACATTATTATTGAATACTATAGCTGGGAATTCAGTTTTAATGGATCTGAGATCGTGAACGTCTTCATCATACCAGATCTTACCATACTTAGCAGTTTCCCAATTAAACACTTTCCCACGTCTACGAGCTTTTTCTTCCTCGAGCCTGATATACTCCTCCATAGTAATGTTGGGGTCGTCCATTTTAATCTGTAATAAATTTGCTAGAAAAGAAAACTGTCAAATAGCTTAATACGTCGTATTCAGTAAACTGAATACGCCGTATTGATGATAGAGTCGAATATGCTGTATTGGTTTAGAAAATTTTTATACATCGTATCCAAGAAGATGAATACGCCGTATTGAGTATTCGACTCAAAATGTTACAGCAAGCTGTAACAATGCACACAAACACACAATATGCAAAATATACAATGCAGGAAATTAAACACGCAAACAAGCACACAAATATGCAATTTAAACTAAACTAAAACACTAATAAATAAGAATTAAACAACTTCACTCCCCGACAGCGATGCCAAAAACCCTGATGTGTCATTGTGTAGGTGTTATTTTTTTATGAAGTTTTACTATTTATTTTATGCCGACTATACCTAAAAACAACACTCTAATGGGCAGTGTACCCGGTCAAGATATAGCTTCGTTGGTAAGTAGGATGTCGATCACTAAGAGCGAGAACGTTAATATCTAATTTATTAGTATTTTAGTTAAATTAATCTAATTTATGCAAACCTAAGTTTAACCTAAACTAATGATAAGTTTGGGTTATCTAAACTAAGGTTTGGATGACAATTAACACACACAAGTTGATAGACAAAAGAAGCGGTCAAGCCTTATGTAAGGAAAATAGTATTAGCCATGTTTAATTAAATAAAATGTTGGTTTGATTATTTAGTGCAATGAATGATTTTTCTCAAGGGTTATATCATTCTTAGACTTAGGCGGTACTTCTTCCTAAGACCTAGAAACGTTGAATCCTGTCACAATTAAACGCATCCGCATAAAGTAGTTTATTTGTTGATTATAATCTATCATAGGAGATTAATAATGATCTTATTAAACCCTAGCCCATCGGGACTTTACTAACTTACTTGCAAATATGGAGAATTCTACTGATCCCGGACACATTAGCCTACGCCAACACAACACAAAGTTCCAGCGCATTAAAATACTAGACTAAGACCTCATTTAAATGATAGGTCGCATAATTAAGCACATAAACGAGTATGAATTGATAAACATAATCAACAAGCAACGATAAATTAAGCATTCGAGATAAACAAACTAAATTTTATATTATCATAAACATGGCTAATACCTAAAGGTATTAGCCGTATAGTATTGCAACAATACAACGAATCATAGGAAGAACGATATAAAGTAAAGAGATTACGCTAACTGAACGCTATGATAGAGTGTAAATGATTACAAGAGTTTTCCCATTGATTGAGCACTTTGCAGGACCTTTTGCTTCTTAGATCTTCTGGAAATCAAACTTGGTGGCTAAAATCATACCCTAAATCGTATTTAGGGTTTGGTATTTATAGACTCTGAAAATTTAGATCGATACGGCTATTGAACTTAATAGGGCGTATCGATTAGTTTTGCAAGGCACCATGAAAAAATCTCCAGAATTTTCTTGAGCGGAGGGTATGGATCGCCAAATCCAAATTGAACAAATGTGTTTTTTTTGATTTTTGACCAAAGTATCATATACGCGTATATACGGCTTATTCTTCAAAGTCAGGCAATGGTCTTGAGTTCTTCAAAGTCTTTAGATACGGCGTATAGGGTTGGACTCCTTGGAGTGCGCGCTACGTTCTTAATCAATCGGTGATATCATTCCCAATTTACTTGATTACTGTATCTTCGAATAGTTATCTTCATGGATACGGCGTATGTAGACAGAAAGGATACGCCGTATTGGGAATTGGTCAAACGCATTTTCTTGTGAAGTCTTGGCGCGGATACGCCGTATCTCTTTTGTTGGATACGGCGTATTGGTCAGAAATTAGTAATCTTCAAATATCTTCATTTTAGCTCCAAATTATGCGCCTTTTAGCTTGTCTTCACAAAACACTCCTGAATTACTGCATTTATCAACTTTAAAGCAATTAAGTACCAAATAATGCAATAATTATATAAAAGTGGGCAAAACAGATAGGATAAATGATATAATAAAGTGACGTTATTTGATGTCATCAAATATCCCCCCCATTGTATGGCTACTTTGTCGCTCAAAGTAGACTTTAGAAAAAGTTTCAGTTTATGAAAATGTGTCCCAACCAAAGTTGAGGATTTTTCGTTTAAGCATCGTTTTGTCCTAATCACCTGTACATAACCAAGCTCCTCACGAAATATGGAAATGAAAACACTCAGATCACTCAACTAATCTAGGGTGCAACATTTAAGTAGTACGCTCAATTGCTCGGTCGTGATTAGCTTCGTATCATAGGCTTGGCAAGGATACACATCTCCACCGCTAAAGCTAAGGAAGAACAAGTCAAAAGCTAAATTGGGTTAAGAAGGCTTACGGTTAATCATTCAACAATCTTTCACCATAAGTACCACACCAACAAGGTAGTTGTATCGTACATACACGGTCGTAACGACAGAATAGACATATACAATCCGAACACATCCCTGTTCGTGTTTAACCAGCGGTTAGGATGAAGAATGATATAGGGTAGGGAGCTTCTAACTTTCACCGAAAGTCGTCATCCAACAAGGCAGCTGAGACATGCATACATGGCCGTAACGACGGAATAGACATGCATGCTCGAACAAGTCCTCGTTCGAGTAGACACTAAGGTTAGTTGCTAGGAAAGGGAAGTAAAATGGGTGTTAAGTAAAATTCACGAAACAAATAGATTAAGCCAACAAATAAGGTACGGTTGCTAGTAACTTTCTCCCGACCGTTCCATGACAAAGACTCGAACATATAGACAGACGCCTCGATCACAGAAATGACAAAGACAACCTAAGTTGGCGTTCCCATAACGGTCAACTTCCCTTACATCCCGCTCTTTACATACTTTTACATAAGTGGTGATATCGGCCACTTTTTACAAGACTTTACATCGTTGATTTTTGTAACGTATCAACGAATAATAGATCCTTCCAAGCGATTCCTTCAGTATAAACTTTCTTTGAACCATCAATTTTTCTTACCAATCTTTTTTTTTTTACTTTTTTTTTATTTCTTTTTTTAACAATACATCATAAATCTCGGTTTGGTTTCACCGTCTTCACTATCATAATTCATCCGGATAATCTTTTCCTTGTAAAACTTCTTCTTCGGACATGATTCATAATCGTGAAAGTAGCGAAACTTACGAGCTACATATTTTTCCCATTGCATTGTCAATTCCTGACCATTACAGAGATAGAAAAGTTTTACTTTGACACAGGAAATACAAGACTTTACACGAAAGCAACTAGCAACATTGATTAAAATAGGCTTAATTTACACGATAGGCTAAGGTGCAAAGGTGTAACGAAACATATAATATGGTGTAGAAAAAGAAAGCAATGTCTCAACAGGTTATTCTAGGGGATTTTATTCTAAAAATGAGAGTAATCAAGGGTTACACGGGAGTTTAACTAACCAGTGTGGATAGTTAATTTTACAACATGTAGGCTATTTGGTTAAATCCAAGAAATTTATCAGTTGAACATGTTCTTCCATCTAAATCCATAGTACTAATCATGGCGGTCTCGAGTGATATACCAGGCCTATGTTGTCTAAAGGACCCACGTACATCACCGAACACACTCAAATTTTTTAAAAATTATATTAGACAGTTAGAAACAAATAGGCTTATTCTACACAATAAGTATCAAGGGTTTTTATAGTGCGTTCGGGTAATGGTAACAAGTGATTTTTACCAAAAGTCTGATGCAAAAAAAAATTAAATTTGGCCGTTTTTTAAGCACTTTGCGCGATAGAGCGAGTTTGTAAAAGAAGACAAGTAATGTTTCTAATTCGTCCATCCCCTCACTTAGATATACAAGTCCTCGTTGTATAGATAAAACATTAGATAAAAAGGTGAAATTAGAAATATAACGAGGAACCCCCTTATATTTTGCTCTGGAATGATTCACCAGTTGAGTTCTTTATCAAAAACATGTGGTGAACAGCCGTCTTGAATTTCAAGATTCCAACACTTCGAGATTTACAGATTTATAAATACTCCACCAATGTTGTCGTTTTGTTCAGAAGGTCATGTATTAAGCATAAGAAAACAAGCGCAACTTCATCTCCGGTGTATTCGTTTGGTTAGGGACTCCGAAATAATAATGTTAAAACTATACAGGAAGTCGATAACATATCCATAACCCCATGATAGGCCCCTAAAATACATGAATACGAGATACTTCATTAAAGAATACGTCGTATAGACAGTGTTGAAATTAAAGACTGATAACGTCCGATAAGTTCCAATACGCCGTATCCATAGGGTATTTGGTACGCCTACAGACCATTTAATAGTCCTAAGGAAGACAGACTCGATAACAAAAAGATAAATTCTGGATTGTCTCCCGGCAAGCATTTTTGTTTACAGAAAAGTCTTTAAGTTAGATTTTCCCCAATTTAATCCCATCCTTATAAAACAATTTAGGGTCGAACGGGATGCCAAATGGCACATATAAATTCTTGATTAGGAAAATAAATGACATCCCTTTGTTAAGATGATTTCAAGTCATGATATTAAAATTTAATTCCTTGATAAAAGTATTAGTTTTGAAAAATTTATTAGATGTATCATGACTTGTTTCCAAAAGCTTATTTGACCTTAGTGCATCAATTTTTATTACATCAGGTAATGGTATGACAGACAAATCTCTCGAAGAGTGTTCAATATCGACTTTATCATTATCATTGTCCGTATCCGTTTTTAATTCATCAGGATAAATTACGTTAAAAGGAAATAAATCATTAAAGTATAAAACGTTTTGTTCCTTTTTATCACATTCGGAGAATGATGTTTCATCTTCTAAATCAAATTCATCGATATGTTGAGGGCTTAAAGTGGGTTCAGTTGAGAAATCGGATTTAGATGTTAGAGCATCATTGTAAACAACGGCTGGAAATTCATTCTCAAAATCTTTAAAGAAATCTAAATCATTTAAACAACTAACCGTAGGCTCGGGTGACGGAAACGAAGGCATATTGACTTTATCATTATCATTTTTCAAATCCGTTTTTAAATCATTAGTAGAACTTATTTTATAATAAAATGAGTTTTTGTCAAAAACTACCGTGTAATCTTCATCGTCGGATTTGTCGAACGATATTCTAAAGTTAATTTCATTATCGTTAAGAGAACTTACCGTGGGTTCACAAGAGAGTGTTTCATTCGATGTCAAATTATCATTGAAAACTATAGCTAGGAATTCGGTTCACAGATCTCTGAGATGTGTACGTCATCATATACCAGATCTTACCATACTTAGCAATTTCCTAGTTAAACACTTTCCCATGTTTTCGAGCGTTTTCTTCCTCAATGCTGATATATTCTTCCATAGTAATGTTGGGGTCGTCCATTGTGACCTGTAAAAAATTTGCTAGAAAGAGAAACTGTCAAATAGCTTAATACGCCGTATTCAGTGAACTGGATACGCCATATTGATGATAGAGTCGAATACGTTGTATTGTTTTGAAAAAAACTTATACCGCCCGTATCTCCCAAGAAGAGAATTCGCCTATGAGTTAAATTTCGACTCAAAAAAATTAACACGGGACTTGTAATAAATTCAAAAAAACACACAAACACACAATATGCACAAATATACAATGCAGAAATTAAACACACAAAACAAACACACAAATATGCAAATTAATCTAAACTAAACTAAACTAAACTAAAATACTAATAAAAAAGAATTAAAAAACTTCACTCCTCGGTAACGGTGCCAAAAACTTGATGTGTCATTGTGTAGGTGTTATTTATGTATCAAGTTTTACTATTTATTTTATGCCGACTATACCTAAAAACAACACTCTAACGGGCAGTGTACCCGGTCAAGATGTAGCTTCGTTGGTAAGTAGGGTGTCGATCACTAAGAGCGAGAGCGTTAATATCTAATTTATCAGTATTTTAGTTATCTATGTTAGTACTAAATTAATTAAGCCTAAGCTAATGATAAAGGGGGTTTCAGCCTGAGAGACTGGCACGATTTTGGTGTCTAATCTAAGGTTTTGATGACAATTAACACACACAAGTTGATAGACAAAAGATAAAGAAGCGGTCAAGCCTTATGTAAGGAAAACAATATTAGCCATGTTTAATTAAATAGAACGTTGGTTTGATTATTTAGTGCAATGAATGACTTATCTCGAGGGTTATATCATTCTTAGACTTAGGCGGTACTTCTTCCTAAGACCTAGACACGTTGAATCCTGTCACAATTAAACGCATCCGCATAAAGTATTTTATTTGTTGATTATACTCTTATTCTTAGGAGATAAATAATCAAACTTATTAAACCCCGAACCTAACCCATCGGACTTTACTAACTTACTTGCAGATATAAAGAGCTATCCCAGACTCTTAGCCTACGCCCACACAACACCAAAGTTGCAGCGCATTAAATATCACACACACAACTAGAACCAGTTGAATAAAAGTTCGCAAGAATATAAGCACGAAAACCAGTATGAATGTGTTAAACATAATCAACAAGCAACGATAAATTAAGCATTCGAAATAAACAAACCAAACATTATATTATCATAAACATGGCTAATACCTAAAGGTATTAGCCGATAGTCATTGCAACAATACACGAATTCATAGATGAACGATTAAAGTAAAGAAAGATTACGCTAACTGAACGCGTATATAGAGTGTAAATGATTATAAGAGTTTTCCCATTGATTGGAGCACTTTGCAGGACCTTTTTGGCTTCTTAGAGCTTTTGGAAATCGAACTTGGTGGCTAAAAGCATACCTACAACTGAATATAGGGTCTTGTATTTATAGGCTCTTGAATGGAAGAAAACTGGTAAGTATTAATTACCCATTAATGGATAATTAATACATTTGACCAAATAAATTTACACTTTCCATGTGTCTTCCATTGACCATTAATTATCTGATCAGGGTCTCGATACGACGTATCTGTTGAGGTGGATATGGCGTATCGGGCTGTCTGTTTGGAGTGTGGTCAAAGACTTTCCATATTTACGTATGTAGGCATTTATTTATCATAATGGCAGAATAATTCTTTAACCAATCTTCATAATGATGATTTCATAACCTCTTCTTTATTTTTGGAGTGTAATAACTCCTCTTCAATGTCATTCATCTTCGGTTATGCTGTGAAGTATATGCATGGATACGCCGTATCCTCAGTAGTGGATACGGCGTATTATCTTGGATTCATTCAATTTCTTCTCTGTTGACCAAATTATCATATACGACGTACCGTTGATGTGGATACGGCGTATTCTTCAAAGTCAGGCAATGGTATTTTAGTTTGTCAAGTCTTGGATACGGCGTATGCTTCTAGAATGATGAGCCGTATAGGATGTCAGAATCAGTAGACTTTCTCGAACTCTTCGTTTATGCTCCAAAATACGTGCCTTTTATATAAACTTTACCAATTACTCCATAATTACTGCAAACAATAAATATAAGCAATTAAGTACCAATACTTGCAATAATTATATAAAATAGGTAATTTATACGGGATAAATGATGCTTTAAAATAGACGTTGCCTTTAGAAGTTTATAAAAATGTATCCCTAAGGATATTTTCCGTTAAAGCATTTATTTGATCTATTATAAGTACACAACCAAACACCTCACGAAATAAGAAGATGAAAACACTCAAATCACTCATCTAATATATGTGGTTCGGTCGTGACGAGTATTCTCTCATAAGCTTGGTAAGGATACACATCTCCACCACTAAAGCCAAGGAGTAACAAGTTTATAAAGGTAAATATGGGTTTTTGTATGGAAAGGCTTACGATTGATCATTCTACAATCTTTGACCAGAAGTACCACTCCAACAAGGCAGATGAAGCACACATACATGGCCGTAATGATAGAATAGACACGTGTGTTCGATCACATTCCCATTCGAATTTAACCAACGGTTAGGATGAAGAATAATATAGGGTAGGAACCTTATAACTTTCACCATTAGTAATAAACCAACAAGGCAGCTGAGACATGCATGCATGGCCGTAACGACGGAATAGACATGCATGCTCGATCACATCCTCATTCGCGTAAAACCCATGGTTAATCATTAGGTGAGAGGGAAGTAAATTATTTTTAAATAAAAATCAAGAAACAAATAGATTAAGACTAAGATACAAGTTGCGAGTCACTTTTTTTCCCAGACCGTTACCATGATTTAGACATAACTATTTACAACGTCTTGATCATCGAAAAAAAACAACAACCTATGTTGGCGTTCCCGTAACGGTCAACTTCCCAATCATCCTAAAACTTTACATACTCTACAAGTCAAGTGGTGATATCTTTCACTTTGTACAATACTCTACATCGTCGATTTGTATCAACGAATAATCGATCCTTCGTGTAATTCCTTCGGTTCTTGCTTTGTAAAACGATTATCTTCAAACTTTCCTTTACTTTTTTTGTTACAATTTTTCTCATTTTTTTTGCAATCTAACTATATACGAAACTCGGAGTAGTTTCACCATCTTCACGATCATAATAATTTCGGATAATTCCTTCGATAGTTATTCGTTCTTCGGATTCACCATTAATTGTGATGGTAGTAAAATCGCATGAGTTTTGACTACTAATATAAATTCCCATTTGCAATGTGCAAATTTACAACCGCACCATAGATAGAAAATGACACAAGACTCGAGAAATTCAAACTTTACACTTTAAGAAACTATCAATTGTAAATTAAACTTAATCTAACAGGGTAGGTTAAGGTGTAAGGGTGTAACGAAATAAATAGTTGGTGTAATTCCTAAAGAATTGGCTCTACGGGTTGTTCTAGTGGATCATCACTCTAAAGGTGAGAGTGGAAAATGGTTTAAACTGGAGGTTAACTAACCGGTATAGTTAGTTAATAAGCAACATGGAAAGGCGATTTGGGTGTAATCCTAAAAATTTACCAATGTAAACAAGTTACTCCAATTAAATCCATAATACTCATTATTGTGGTCTCGAATAGATATACCAAGCCAAGTTCTAAAGTCTACAACATCACCGGCACACTCATATTTTGTGGAATTTGGGTAAACATTTGGAAACGGAAAGGCTTAATCCTCACAATATGTAACAAGGGTTATTGTGTGCGGGTTATGTATCATGAACATGCAAGTTTCACACAAAAGTAATGCTGAAATTTTTTTTAAATTATAAGCATAATTTAAGCATATTTAGTGGTCAAAAATTAGGACAAGTAAACATTATAATTCCATCCAACCCCACTTGAATCTATAACAAAACGTCCTGTTGAAATAATAAAACATTACTTACTGGAATTTAAAAAGAATTAGAAGCTGAAACTCCCCTGAAATCTGCTCGGCCTAGATTCTCCAAGTGCGTTTATATATATCAAGATTGTGTGTTGAAAAGCGTCTGAACCTAGCACACAAAACAATCACAACACAGAATTCTAAAACATATGCATTCCCCCCAACATCGTCGATATTCTTTTAACGAGGTCCGATGTAAAAAATAGGAAAAATATGCAATTCCTAAACTTGGGCATCTACGGTTAATTCTAAACTCAAACTAAACCAAATAAATACGGGTCAACGGTGGATACGCCGTATCCAAATTAATAAATACGCCGTATTCCCAGAACTGACACATAATGTGTTTAAAGTGCCATAAAAAATAAAGATAGATAATGGTCCATACAATCAAAACGGCCGTATGGTATAGGGCAGATAACCCGTATTGGATGTCCTATGAGGAAGACAGACTCGATAAAATTGAATAATAATCTGGGTTGATCTCCCCCGAGAAGCACTTTTTGTTTACAACAAATCTCTTAAGATTAGACTTGTCTTCACTCACTCTCCTCAATTGAAATCAATACTCTTCTCTTCCTCCATTATGTAATTTTGGTGTGAATTAATCCTGTCTTAGATACCGTACACCACATTCAAAACTTTGGTTCGCTGAAACTTATACTTGGCCGCAGGGCTTGGTGACCCTTCGCAGTGATCTTACTCCTTTTTATATATAGATAAATATATAAATATAAATATATAACAAGGATCAAAATCCATAAAATCAATAAAACCGAGAGTAGTATAAGTAATCGTCCGGTCGTTATGTCCCAAAACGACGGTTCTGGAATGGAATCACTCGAACCACGAAGTTGATAAACGTGATGCATGAATATGACAAGGAAATTATTGGGCGCACTAAACTATAATAGCAAATGCACACCAAGATAAGCAAGGAAAATAAGCTAGAACAAGCATAAAAGCTAGAAATGGGTGAAAACACTTATACAAAAAAACAATACAAAATAAGCTCAAATAAACTTAAGACAAACCAAATAAGCTAGACTAACTCTAAATAAGCAAATTCAGCAAGCAATTAAACTAAGTTAAGCAGGAGAAACTCAGCAGTACTAACAACAGTACTAACAGCAGTACTAACAGTACTAACTTGGAGTTAGTACTGCTAGCTTTGAGTTAGTACTGCTAGCTTTAACAAAACACAATGAAACAAGAAATAAGCAAATAGGCTAAAACAGATAATATAATACCCCTTCTAATACTCAGGCATAAGAATTCAGCCAACTAGATTAAACTAAATGTAAAATAAGCTAAAAAGCTTACAAACTATAATACTATTAAAATTGCTTTGAAAAGACGGATAATCTTAAATAACCACTACTAAAGAACAGTAAACGAAAAATGGCATAATCTAGCTCCTAAATAGCTAAGGAAATCTTAAATAAGCAAAATAATACGCTAATAACAATAATGAACCAAACAGTACTAACTGTTTTTAAACTACAAGTACTAACCTTGGAGTTAGTACTCGTTTTAGTACTGCTTAGCTTTAAAATTTCCAAAAGATAACATAGCAGTACTAAACAATGGTTATAGTACTGCTTGTTCCAAACAGTCCTTAAAGTTTTCAAAAGTCATTTTTTTCCTCTTAATTCAAGCTGATTTGATCCTAATTTGTTAAAAATATCAAGATATCTCAAATAACGAAAATAATTCACCTTATAAACAAATTTTTAGTCAATAATAAGCATTTAATACCAAGCTGAATCAATCTAACAGTATTAACCTCAATAACTAACATGACTACCTATTAATATTGCACCAAGTCACTTTATTCAACTAACCAACTAAGCAGATCAAGCACTAAACATCATGGTAAAGCCATAAATAAGCAAATATAATTAACAAATAAGACAATAATAAGCAGTTCTAAGACAGTAAAAAAAGCAAAATAACAAATAAAAAACTGACAACTCCCTCTTGCTCAATTAACCCCTTAAACGAAAACAATAATCAAACAAGCTCTATGCTTGTGTAAAACAAGCTCATTAGTGTCCATAAGAAAGAAGCCCCTCCAGAACTGGCTTATCATGCAAAGCTGTGGTATAAGTTTGAGTGTTGATATTTTCTGTGACTGTTACTTAGATTTTCTTAGTATTTTGTAGTTAAAACAAAAGACGTGATTAGACATGCACACTTAACAATTTCCACAAGGTAAACAGTATCTCCGAAAAATCACCCCGTATAAAAAGAAATCTACCGGGTCTCCCAAGTTTCACGGGAAACTTTTTTTAGGATAACCCGCCGAGCAATTTTCGTAAACCATGTCAATTGTCACTTAATTATCTTATCTTTTCATTGAGGACTTTTATAAACATTGTGCAAATTTGGCATGTGTAGGAGAGCGTAACCCCGGGCAAAACTTAGCTCGAACTTGGAGATTCCTAAAAATCTCATGAATTTGAAGCTAGTAAGGATCGTATTTTTCACGGAGTTCTCTATGTTGGCCCTTGAAGGATAAGTGCAAGGTTTTGTTTAGTCTTTGAAGACAACAACGGCGTCACCAATTTTGGATCATTAGTTTGGACCACTAGAGTTGGATGTTTTTTGATGCCTGGATTGCACACCGTATCCTTTATCACCATCAGGTTCATTTTCCTTCACTTTTAGGACAGGGAGAACAAAATTTGAGGCGTCCATTATAGGAAACACCACTTCGGGTAGTGATTGCTTTCAACATCCACCTTTCCCGGGTTTAAGCCAATGGTTGCTTTGGAATAGTAAACCGAACCCAAAGTAGAAAAGGTAATACTATTCACGAATCTTTTGGATGATCCAGGCGTTATACTTTGCCATTTGATTTTGCATATTTTGCATAAAACCCGCGTCATTAGCTTTGACGTTGTTATCAAATTCGGGTTTAGGACACAGGCCTGGTGCAGGAGGAACTAAAACTGGAGCTTGGTCAATTGGAGCTTGAAAAGTCCGAGTCGGGGGTATGATTAATCTGGGTTGGTAAACTTGTTCCTTGATGAGAAATTATTACCCCTAATTCTGGGTTAAAATTGTTCCCCTTCTATTTTTGCTGAAATTGATCCCCCCCGCCGATTTTTGGTTTGTTCTGAGGGTTGCATAGGAGAAAACGGGAGGTCGAATTTTTGGTTTAGCACCCTCTGTGGTCCGTAAACTGGCATTCCGCTTCGGTTGTAGAAACCTGTCGGGCGGCTTGTGATCACCGTACTCTCTTGGATATTGTCACGATAAATGTTGCCACATCAGTTGGGCTGGACAATTTTTGGTAAGAATGACCACCCCCCGCAAGTTACACCACTTGCTCGACTGCTTTTACAGGAGCGGGAGCTGGATTTTGGTTCTTTCCTATCTGCGAATCAATGCTCTAAACCATATCTATTTCAGCCAGCAACACGGGAAGAAAAATGCTGGGTAGAAAGTTCGTACTCACTTTTGGAGAAACAATGCCTTGCTATCGATGAATGATGAACTTTGGACTTGCTCTGCGATGATTCTTTAAGGGCTTTCTCAGAGGCATTTTATTCCAGAAAGTTACCACCCGCACAACGGAGTTCATGAATCCTTGATACACATTCTGATTTAGGGCATTAGTAGAATGTATCCGAGTTGGATTCAATTCTGAAACCCAGGATGCCGGAAACCCCTAAGAAGAGTCATTGAAACGGTCCCCATGGCCCTCGTCAAACGTTTCAACAAACTTTTGTTGAACATCTTATTGATTTCATTTCCGAATATTTGTTTGTTTTAAAGAGGTAGGGAAGAATTTGTTAAAAGAATATTTAAACAGATACAATATCATCCCAAAGAAGAATCAATCGAGGGGGCTCTTTTTAAAGCCAAATCCGGGCGGCTCCCTCGGAAGGAAAAATGGGAAAAGCACTAGCTTAACCGTACCGTACTCGGGACGTTCGGGAACTTCATCTGTAAAATGTATCTTAGTTGGAAATAAACGGATGTGAGACATGTGGGTCATCTTTATCTGGTCCAAAAAATTTCTCGGTTTGATCAAGGGTAAGTTAGACCAACGGGCATGAATATCTTAAAGTTGTTCGCGTCTAATATTCGGTAACAACGATTGCATCCAATCCTCGTAACCCTCGCGTGGGTGCATCGAGTAATTGCCGCCGATCGTACGATTATCGTCACCAATCGTAACTATGGGCAGGATTGAAAATTCCTTGGTTTGTTATTTGTTTTCTCAGATTGGGTGAATTCACTATAATTTGTCGGACTTGTTGATGTCTACTTTTAACCAGGCTGAGAACGAGTGCGCGATTGCCAAAAATAGAAAAGGTAATAAAAGAGAAATTTACAACTACTTTTTTTTGGTTTTTTTCAATTGATTTATCACGAATTGAAAATGAACGGCACACAATGAGAAAAGACAACCTTCAACCCAAAAAATCGTACTTACTTTCACCAGTAGCTCCAAAAAGTTAAACGCAAACAGGGTGACGGAAAGTAGTAGGAATAGCGCGAAGCTTCTATTTCTCCATTTGGGCGTCGAGAGTTACCTCTTAACAACCCTCTCTATAATACCCACTTTATAGTTAGATAACCTACAAGTTGATGCCTAATGTCGGTAAGATACACAAAAGGCAAGTTTTTAAATCTTTTGTTCAGTTTGGAACCAACAAGTTCACCTAATATATTGTAAAAATACTCAATAGTAGAAGATTAAATTTTGGAATATTTTTATTTATACCAACTTGTGCATTTTATTTCTGATCAAGACAATGACATTTTTTGTTTTTATCATGATAATAATACTAATAAAAGAAAATTGAACAAATATTTTTTGTAGCTTTTTATATTTACTTATATGAAGGAAAATAATCACAAATTCAAACACAACTTTTCAAACGTAACGATAATTTGTTTCACAGCTTCCCCGGCAGCGACGCAAAAAATTGACTCGCGAAATCTTACTCCTTTTTATATATAAATAAATATAGAATAAATTATCAAATCTCATAACAAAGTCGATCAAAAATCCCACAAAATCATGAAACCGGAAGTAGTAAATAAGGTAATTCCGCTTCGTTATGTCCCAACGAGGCTGGAATGGAATATCGAACAACGAATTGAAAAGTGATGCTTGAATATGACAAGGATATGATTGGGAACTAACATAATAGGTCAATGCACACAAAGATAAGCAAGGAAATATCAAGCTAAGCAATCAAAAAGCTAGAAATGGTGAAAACACTTAAAACTTGTAAACAAAGACACAAATAAGCTCAAATAAACTTAAGACAAACCAAATAAGCTATACTAACTCTAAATAAGCAAATTCAGCAAGCAATAAATCAAAATTTAAGCAAAAGGAGAAACTCAGCACTACTAACACTGTACTAATAGCAAGTACTAACAGTACTAACTTGGAGTCAGTACTAGCTACAGCTTTCTGAGTTGAGTACAGCTAGCTTTAACAAAGCTCAATGAAACCAATGGAAATAAGCAAATAGGCATAAACATATATATTTAACCAACCCCTTATAAGCACTCAGGCATAAAATGATCAACTAGATTAAACTAAAAATGAAAATAAGCTAAAAAAGCTCCAAAATGACAAAAACTATTAAAATTTGCCTTTTGAAAAGACGAATAAGCTTAAATCAAGCTCTACACAAAGACGGTAAACAAAACGAAACTTGGCTTAATCCACTCCTAAGAAACTAAGGAAATTCTTAAATAAGCATGAAATAATAAGGCCTAATAAGCAATAATGCAACCAACAGTACTACCAGTTTTACCCAACCAGTACTAACTAGGAGTTAGTACTAGTCAAAGACCTATAAGTCTTAGTAATGCTATGCTTTAAAATTTCCAAAAGTGAACTAGCATTACAAACTATGGGTTTAGTCACTGCAAGTTCCATAACAGTCCTTAAAGTTTTTCCAAAAGGTCATTTATTTTCTTCTTAAATCAAGCTGATATTCTGATCAAATTTGTTAAAAACATATTTATCATAATAACAAAATAAGGCACTTATAAACAGATTTTAGTCAATAAAAACATTTAAAACAAGCTGAATCAATCTAACAGTATAACACTCAAACTAACAGTACTAACTAGAAATTTGCACAATTCCACATTAAACTAAAACTCAAGGCAAGATAAGCACGTAAACGTCATTGGTAAATCATAACTAAAGCAAATAAAAATTAACAAATAAGCACTAATAAGCAGTTCTAACAGTAAATAAGTCAAAAAATAAAAAAATAAAAACCTTACAACAATAGTCCCTTGCCCAAAACAGGGTTAAACAACAGAATCTACAAGCTCTAGCTGTGTAAAACCAGCTAGAAAGTGTCCATGCAAAGCCATCCAAACTGGCTTAGATCATCCATAAGCATGTATATTTGAGTGATGGAATTTTCTGTGACTTCTTACTTAATTTCATTAGTATTTGAGTTACAAACAAAGACTTATATGATATTAAAGTCTTTTTTAAAACATATTAAGTTAAAGCTTTTAACAAGAGGAAAACAAAGATTCAAGAATTTTACATAAGAAACCCAAATTGCATTAACAGCACGCAAAATTAAAGTTACAAGACATTGGAATAATAAAATTGCATAAAAAATAAGCTGACATTTAACTAAGAACTAATAAGAAATGGGAACGAAAAAAAAAAACGATTCTTTTCTACTGGGTTACAATGGGCCCTATTTATACTAAAACGAACTAACGGTCTTTGTTTCTGGTCTTCCTCTCTCTTCTTTCTTCTGTGTTTGTTTGTAGAGCAACAAAACCCCAAGTGTGCGCTTGTTGTGTGGGGGAGGTGAATCTAAAACATAACCCAGCCTCAATATCTTTGAGCTTCACTTTTGTAGCTCAATCACAAAAGTAATCCATCGACAAATGCTTGAAAATGGTGAGGGATTGCCAACATGGCAATTATAAAGCTGGGGGGAGATAGTGGAGGAGGGGGAAATGTTTTATCCAGGGTGTTGAATGGTTTGCAGGGTAAAAGAATGGGACGACACCCCGTGAGTGTATAACTTCGGTGTATTGTTGGGCGGGAAAAATAGCTTTGGATAAGTTGGCAGCTTTGGCCCCTCAAGTTATACTTCCCCAATTTCCAATTTCAGCCCTTGTCTTCTTATACTTGTAATACAACTTGAGGTTTGGCAATTTTAGTCCCTCAAGTTGTATTTTCTTCACTTGGTTGACTTTTGACTTTCTGACTTTGACTGACTTTGGCTTTGATTTGACTTTGTCTTTCCCATCCCGTGCTTGGTTTGGTCTGTTTTTGGCTTTGTTTTTGTCCTTTATGTGATATCCGTTTCCTGCACAATACAAATGCAAAACATACAAATACAATATATTTTTGGTACGTTCTTAGTCATTTAAGCTTGTTTTTAATGGAGAAAGGTATGTGTAATTAAGCACATACCACTTGGTTCTATCATACACAAACAAATCAAAATGTCATACCATGATATATACGCAAAAATATAAGAACCTGTTTAATAGTTAGATGCATCATGACATGAATAATAATAAATGTATAGATAGATATAAACAAAAGATAGGGATATGAGGGATCATGGGTCTGGTTGTTGTGGGTCCTGCTATGCTGTGGAGGTGCTGGCTTTGCCAATTATCTATCTGACTCGACGTCTCTGATAAGGTACATGGGTCTCAGAATATGGCACGTAGGCAACTCCTGCTTTGTCCATCATCCGTGCGAGGCCAGTAATAGCCCATGTACTGAACCTGGAAAAATCATGAGCCATCGCGTCAATCACCTCGCGCTGCTCAGTCAATGCCCCACGAATCTCATGTACATCCTCTTATAATCTGGCCATCCTCTATGGCTTGGTCCTGGCAGGATTTGGTGGTGGTGGTGGTGCCTGTACGGGTGTCGGATCAGCCTGGCCACCCTCATCAATAATAGAGGCATCCTGAGCCACCTCAGGGGAACCAGCCGTAGCATCGGGTTGCCTCTCTGGTCCCATGGCCACCCAGGCCCATGTATCATCAACCTCCATACAGATCTGTAGTCTCACCAGCTCACCCATATCGATAATTGGAAGCTCGAGGTCAATAACTGTCAATCCTCTAAGTATCTCCGCAGTCAAGAGTCCAAAATGCTCAGGCAATCGAGCTACAAACTGCCCACCAGAAATATGAGCCCCGCTCTTCCTCCTAGCAGCAAACCTCATCAGATATCGGGCTAATAAGTAAGGGATGTTGACTGATCCAACATCCAACCCTCTCAAATAAAACAAATCAGTCATGGTCACCTTTTCAGGTGCCTGACTCCTCCCAGCAATACTGTGTGCTATCATTCGATGGCAAAGTCTTAACACCGGATCTTTGTTCAAAGTATAGAAAGGGGGAGGTCCCAGGAAATCTCCATCAGTCGAAATATCCCTCCAATAATCATGTAGATCCCCCTTCCCAGGGATCATCCTCCCACACTCACTCCAGTACCAAGCAAAACCGAGGGACTCCATCTCCTCCCCGACATATAATCCCAAGGCCAGAATAAACTGCCTCTAGCTCAATTGTCTCCTGGTTCCACCTAACTAAAACTGAATAGTACCAGGAGCATCCATGTCAAGCAATACCTCTCCAAATTAAAGCGTGCTAAGGAACACCAAAACGAGCTCCCAAACCAGTGGTCCCCTAGTATCAAGCAGCCTCCCCTAAGCTCGACTAGCTAATACTACTACACCGGCATCATCATGGTGCTCCATCACCATCCTAGCAAACAAACCGTCCCTCATAAGCTCTGGCATCCCCTGAAAATCCACAACCTAAACCCTGTGTATCTCTCGACTGTAAATCCTCTCCAACCTCTCCTCGAAGTCAGCAATATCCACACCAGTATACTCAAGACCCTGGTACCTAAGAAATGGGTGTCTCTGCTCACGTGGTGGTAAGGGTGCCATATATGCGAAATTAACGACAAAAGCAAATATTATAAGATTTTTAACTTGATTATTGTGTTCTGAGGGTGGATACGGCGTATTCATAAATGGATATGCCGTATAAAGATCTGTCTAGTCAATACGTTGTATAGATAGAAACCAATACGGCGTACGAGAATGAAAACGCATGATCTTTATCAGATCAATACGACGTATCCATTTTACTGAATACGTCGTATTAAGGTTTTAAAATTGGGTAAAATTTAGTCAATATGCCATATCCGTTTGAGTGGATACGCCGTATTGCATTGTAGTTTAAAAACGAAAAGGGGTTTCCCTTTCTACCCATTTTGACCCATCACATCAAACAATACTACCAGTTATCTCATTCAAGGGGGTGAAGGAACCTAAGCATATGGTTCTATGGCATAACCCCTAATCTACAAAACCAAACCCTAACCCTAATCTAATATTGAAAATTGAAATGGAAATATTGATGAGTTTTGACTTTCTTACCTTATGAAGATGACGAGAGAGAGATATAGATACAGATAAAATTAATTTGATTTTCCAAGGTTTTTTGCGGTAAAAGGTTTTGCGT
>BQNB010076382.1:0-31174 GCA_026074375.1 Tanacetum coccineum
ACAGGAATACTAAAATACCATCGATAACATAGTATTGTACTTTAACAAAATTGTCTAATGTAAGTAACCAACATAAAACTTCTAGTGAATAAAAGAAAAATCAATCAAAATGTAACCCTAAACATCTTGAGTTTATCTTTGCAAATCTCCACATACAGCTTGAAGTACTATAAAACGACGTTGCCTGGGAAAATGATAGAAAATACTGTTAGTTTACACTCGTGATATATATCCAAATAGAAGACGATCAAATCTCTACAATAAAATACATTCCAACAACATTTAAGATAACACTATCATCCAAAAAAGAGATCACTAGACCCCATAGCAACAATACAAGTTGTGAGTCCCTAAATGAATAGATCTTGTAGCCTATGAAGGATGATAGTCAAACTGTAAAAATACAACTGACTATAAAGAAACACTGATTATAAATACACTATGTTGATCGGAATCTCAACACAAGTACTAAGAAAAACAATATATAACTAAATAACAACTTCTATGAATCTGCTTTGAACACTTAACAGATTACTAACTATGATATTGCTATGAGATATCTTTTTACGTATGTATTAATATGCCTAGCGGGTCCTTTTATAAACTAAGGATAAACCCTAACAGAACAGGCTTACAAAACGCATACTTATCTTTCCTAAGATATCTCATGTTCTATCTCATAAACGGTACTAATATTTTCTAATAACGGGTACTAATAATCGAGCAGTACTTTCATTTTGTACTGTCGGGACTAACTATAACTGACAGTACTAAACTATTTGTACTGTGGTACTAATTACTAAAACATAAATCTTAACAATCTCCCTTAATCTTAAATGTTGAACTTTTTGTATTCATTTTTCTTTAGCTACTGCAATGCATAGACGGCTGTATCCAACTTCTTATCATCTCTTGACCTTTTAAATTCTATCACTTCTTCAACAGCAACCTGTCTTTCAGCAACTCAGCAACATCTTTCCTGCAACAATCCAACTAAGTTGGCTTTGTAATTTTTGGCAAAATACCAGCCATCAACGGATTTGATGTTCCTTTACTAGTAGCCGTTTGCTCTGGGATAGCTAACTCTTTATTTTAAAAATATGGTGAGTTAATTACCATACAGTTTTTGGTAAACTGTCAACCATCAATGGAATTGATTTGTCTTTACCAAATTCGTTTGCTTTTGGGACTAGCATGTTCATTGTAATAACATGGTACATGGATTATAAACCAAATAGTTATATAGCAAACTATCAGCTACAACAGATTTGATTAGTCTTTACCATAAACTGTTTGATCATGGACTAGCCAACTCTTCACCACAGAAGCAAGGTGAGTTGAAAACCTTACAATTTTTGGTAAATTGTCAACCATAAACGGATTTGAAAAGTTCTTTTCACAAGCGTTATTATTGTGACTAGCCAGTTGACTTATGCTGTTAGATGGTGAACTGATGGACCATTTGTTGTGTGGTGTTTAGCCAACACTCAATCCTTCTCAATCCCATCAATTCACTCTTCTGTTCTAACTCTTCAAGTATCCTTCCATGACAAATTTTATCAACTCCCAATGCCATAGTATTTCTTCTTCTGACTCCTAACTTCATTCAGGCTCTGACTTCAGTACTTCCTCCTAAAGGTATACTTCTTTCTTACTAGCATCATGGATGATTAAACTGTGTCAGTCACTAAAGTGTGTTACTCTGAAAGAAAACTATGGCAATCTTCTAACTCACATAATCCAATCTATCTGTGAACATCCAAAAATATCTTTATCACTGAGTTGAACAAAACCAAATCTCCCAAAGAACTCTGTTATAACCTTCAGGCATCTCAATCTTTGGTATTTATCCATTACTAGTTGATACACAGCATTCAGATCTTCTATGTAAATTATGGCAATATTGTTCATCAAAGTATCTAAGTATCTTTTCTGTCCAATTTACTCTAATCACTAATTAAGTTAATCTCTCAAGGTGTTAGATTGATCAGTTGTGGTTTAGTCCAAGACCATCTGTCTTCACTTTGTTGGGATATTTTCTGTCAAGTATTTATTGTCCATTCTTTTTCTTATCTTGAGCTACAGTTAAATACAATTCTCATTCTCATTCTCTTTGTCACTATCATCTTCAGAAGTGTATTGAATATATCTTCTTTTTCTTGACTTCATCTTTTTCCTAGTACCAAGTTTTCTTTTTCTAGTACTCTCTTCATCTTTATCTTCCTTCTGAAACTTCTTCTTTACTTTCCTCCTTTATCATTTCACTTTTAGAGGAATCAATTCCTTTTTCATTCATCCTTTTGATCAGTCTTTCATCTTCAGCAGACCCAATAGAGATAAAATCTTCATCTGACCTCTTAATCTTCTCATACAGAGCTTGTATTTCTTCAAACTTCTTGATTTTCAATTCAGCATGCTTGAAGTTTCCTACATGCTTCAAGTAGGTCATCATTTGATTTCTCAATTGATTCTTGGTTGGTGGTCTGTTCCTGATGGCCTCTGATCCCTGTTGAGCAAGGAATTTTCTTCGAGCAGTAATTATGTCATGAAGGAACTTTGCTCTTTATTCTATTGTAAATTGCTCTCTTTCTTGTTCTTGAAGCTTCTCAGCAAGAAGTCTATCTGCCTCAATCCTTGCCTTTATATCATCAAAGTTTCTTATGAGAGCTTCATTGGTAGCTTTTTCTTCAGCTATTCTGTTTCTTTCTTCTTCACCTTCCCACTCTTCTTGTATTTTCCTAGCCATCTCTTCATCACTTTCAAGCTGTTTAAACTTCTTCTCAGCTTCAGGAATACCATCAGATTCACTTTCAGATTCATCCTCCTCTTCAATTTTCTTCTTTCCTTTGTCTTTTGGATCAATCTTTGGAAGAGGCTTTAATGTCAGAAGTGATCTTGTAGAGGTAGGTCTAGGTCTGTCAGTTTCTTCAATATCCTTCAACTCTACACCTTTCTCCTTTTCTCTAGAAACTGCTTTGGCTTGACTCATGTTGAGAAGAACCTTAGCTATTGTTTCATCATCTCTAAATATTGTAGAAGTAGGTGTTTGAGTGGCTTGAGTAGCACTTCCTTCTTCAGTATGATCTTCAGTACCTTTTCTTTGCCCATTAGTACTTTCATTTTGTTCATCGGTACCTTCAATTTGCCTGTCAGTACTAACTTTGGATCCATCAGTAATAACTATTGGTCTGTCAGTACTAACTTTCTCCTTGTCGGTACTAACTACCTCCTTGTCAGTACTAAGTACATCTTCAGTACTAAGTATATCCTCATCAATATCCTTGTCTTCATCCACCATTTCTCTTGTTCTCCCCTCATCTTGAGCATTCTCTGTTTCCATATGATCAACTGTATCTTCAGGAATCTCATCAAATAGAGGATCTCTTTGAACTGATGATTTACCTTTAGCAAACTTCCTCCCTTGTTTGGATATAGACTCTTTGTGCACCCTATGTTTCTTTGAGAAGCTCTTTCTTGTCAATCTTTGCTTCAATGAGACACTTTTAAGCCATGCTCTATGGTGTTTGATGACAGGTTTAGCTTGCTTCTTGAGCTTTGTGATCTGAGCCTTCAAGTGTAGTATGTCTTTGGCTTTGATTCTAAACCTGTGCACATAAAGAAGACGAAAGAAGAAAAATAAAGATCATAGACACTTTGGATGGTTATGTCACCGTTTTCTTATTGTTTTTGGCGCTCCCCCCCCCTCCCCCCCCGCCCCCCCTTTTCATCCCCCTTTTTCGGGGGGGGGGGGTGTGTTTCGTCAATTCCAAAAAGGGATTTTCACTGATAAGGACCTCCAAGATTCCCCACCAGAAGTTTCTGGGATAGAATCAGGAATAATAGTAGTGGGTGAAGGTCTTGGGGATAGGTCAGTCTGTTGCTCAATAGGTACCTCACTAGTTTGAGCAGGAGATGAGTCAGTCTGTGGCTCATTAGGTACTTCACTAGTGTGAGCAGGAGAGGGTGTAGGTAGAGCTTCAGATGGTATTTCTGAAGGAGCACCCTCATCCTTAGTTGGTTGTACCAACATAGTAGCAAACAAAGGGGTGACTTTCCCTGAGAAATGTTTACCCTTTTTAACCATGAAAGAAAAGACTTTACTAGTTAAAGTATTTACAGGAAAATGATCTAAAGGTACAGGTACATTAACTAGTTGTTTACCTAAAAAGATAGAAATAAAACGTGGGTACATTACAAACTTCTTCTTAGCATCTAAATGTCTAAGCATACCATCAAAGATTAATTTGGAAAAATTATACTTCTGATTAGATGTTAAGCAGATGACAGCAGTGGCAATATTAGTAGGAATTTGATCCCAAGAGGTACTTTTTGAACTAAGACAATGATTTATTGTATGAAATAAAAACCTCCATTGGGGTGAAAACAAAGCCTTATTAAATGTTAACACTGTTAAATCCCCCTCATACCCCATAAGCTGTATAGCATCAAATATAGCCTGATTAGGTAATGAGTCTATCCCATCAGCATCATCAAAAAGAAGATCACTTCTTATTGATGCCTCAGAGATAGCACAGTCCTTGCCAGCTACTTGGCAATAACTGTGCATAACATTGTTGATTATTTAGACTTAGCAGACGTCAGAACTGTTCAAAAAATTGTAGTAGATTAACTCAACATACTTACAGTGAGAGCATGATGAATGGAACTGCGCTTAAGAAAATCAATGATCTCGTGAAACTCTGCATTCCCTTCAGACTTCTCCAAATACGCAACCATGTTGTGCTTAGGACATGAATCAAGAACAGCCATTGTAGTTGAAAGAGAGATCGTCGTTAAGAGAGATATTAGGGCTTGTAGATACGAATGTAGTTTAGAGAGATTGCGTAAGGAACTGCGCAATTGAGATGGGTTTATATAGGTTTAGGAGACCTAATTTCAAGGACGTTCAATTTTACACTGTTACCCTGACCGGTATTTTTCTTCAATGTCTCTATAGCGGTACAAACTTTGCCCAGCGGTACTAACTTTGCACTGTCGGTACTAACTTTGTCCAACCAAAGAATGAACAATGTAGGTATCAGGAGTGCTTCAGTACCATCAGTAACTCTTCTCAATGACTCTCTAAATTCTATCAAACCTCTGGAAATGCATCACCTATGGTTAACATGTTTCTTCATACAAACTATACAACACAGCATATTGCCTCCCTTTAACCAATGCAGCCTATGGATTTATCATCCATTAGTAAACAACCAAGAACTGAAACTTGCTAACATCAAATGCCTTGGTTATAGATCAGTCTACATTGTCTGCAGTGTGATTTTAAGCACCTAAATTATTTTCTTTTCATAAGCATCTCTATGAATTGGTGCCTAATAGCAATGTGCTTTGTTTTGGAATGATATACTGGATTCTTTACAATGCAAATGGTGCTTTCATTATCAATGTAGATCTTTGTGTTCATGAAGTTGAACCCATAGTCTAACATTTGATTTTGAATCCACAAAACCTGCCCACAACAGCTTGCAGCAGCAACATATTCTGCTTCTGTAGTAGAAGTAGCCACAATGGTCTGCTTTTTGCATTGCCAAGAAATGAGTCTCCTGCCAAGAAATTGACAACCTCCTGTTGTGGATTTCCTGTCAAGATTTGCTCCAGCATAGTCACTATCTGAGTAGGATTCCAGGTCAAATGAAGACACTCTAGGATACCAAAGACCCAGTTTGGGTTTGCCCTTTAGGTACCTAAAAATTCTCTTGACAGCACTTAGATGGGAAGACTTTGGAGTGACCTGAAACCTAGAACAAGCACAGACTGCAAACATAATATCAGGCCTAGAAGCAGTCAAGTACATTAAAGAGCCAATCATGGACCTATAGAGATGGACATCCACATCACTGGCTTCCTCATCCTTGACTAAAGGCTTCTGAGTCTCAATTGGTGTACTAGCAGTCTTAACATTTGCAAAGTCAAACTTCTTCAGGATTTCTGCAACATACTTATCCTGACTAATAAAGATACCATCTTCCTTCTGTTTGACTTGTAATCCAAGAAAGAAAGTGAGCTCTCCCATTGAACTCATCTGAAATCTACTCTTCATTAATGCCTCAAACTCATCACACCAAGATTTCTTTGTAGACCCAAAGATGATATCATCCACATAGACTTGAACTAGTATGATATCATGTTTGTCCTTCTTTATGAAGAGAGTTTTGTCAATTGTTCCTCTTCTGTATCCATTCTTCAATAAGAAAGTAGATAAAGTAGCATACCAGGCTCTGGGAGCTTGATGTAGCCCATAGAGAGCTTTTACAACTTTGTATACTTTCTGAGGATATTTAGGATCTAGAAAACCTGGTGGTTGAGACACATATACCTCTTCATCAATTTTCCCATAAAGGAAGGCACTTTTCACATCCATTTGATAGACTATAAAACCCATGTATGAGGCAAAGGCCAAAAAGATCCTTATGGCTTCAATCCTGGCCACAGGAGCAAAAACCTCATCATAGTCTATCCCTTCCTCTTGCCTATGTCCCTGAGCAACTAACCTTGCTTTATTTCTGACAACAACTCCTCTTTCATCCTTCTTATTTCGATAAACCCACTTTGTACCGATAGCCTTCTTCCCATAAGGCAAATCTACTAAAACCCAAACCTTCTGTATCTTAAACTGCAGCAATTCCTCTTGCATAGCATCAACCCAACTTTCATCTTCAAGAGCTTCTGAAATCTTCTTGGGTTCATTCTGAGACAGGAAACAAGCAAATAAACAATGCTGGAAGTCCTTATGATTATTTCTCTTTTGCTTTTGAACATAGCTAACAAAAGCATGAGCTCTAAAACTTGTATTTACTTTGCTTCTTGTTTGAACTGCTGAGGTTGGATCTCCTAGAATAAGTGCTGTAGGATGAGAGGAGTGAATCCTTGATGTGGGAATAGGACTAACATTCACAACAGTTTCCAAGTTTGTAAAGTCAGCCACTGCACCCTCATCATCATAAGATGAAGTAGTAAAAATACCATCAGTAGAATTTTGATAGATATCCTCAAGTGGAGGTATTTCTGAATCATCTTCTTCAGGATTTGTTGGATCAGAAAGAGATAGTCCCTCATGAGGACTGGCAGTACTAACTGGTATGCTAACAATATTAACTAGGTTAGTACTGCTAGCTTTAGCTGGTGTGCTAACAGTACTAAAAATGTTAGTACTGCTAGCCTTAGCAGCTCCTGCTTGTATAACCAAGTTCTCAGTGTCTTGTGCAAACTCCTTCCTCAGAGCTTCAGCTTCCTCATTAGCCTCCTTTTCTTGCCTCTTAAGTCTTTCAAGTTCATCCAAAAAGACTTGTTCTTCCTCTCTTGGACCTTCTCTCTTTTCATCTGTCTTTAAATCAGGAGTAATTGTTGAAGAATAGGAAGGCCATATTGGCAGTACAAAGCAGTCTTGAGCAGATTCATCCTCTTTTTCAGAATCCCCTGCATCAATAATGTCTTCTGTACCTGCATTATGATTAGCTTCTTGTTGACCTGCATGAAGGTTAGCTTGATTCTCTGATCTAACAGGATGATAATTCATAGAATCAGTTAAATAATCAAGATCAAAAAGCCAAGTGGGTCCTTTTCCTGCAACATTTGGTTTGTTCTCTAGAAAGGTTATGTGCAGGTTTTCTTCAACTCTTTTGGTTTCTAAATTGTATACTCTAAAAGCCTTGCTTTGTAGAGAATACCCAACTAAAAACCCTTCATCTGATTTTCCAGCAAACTTGCCCAGATGGTCAATGGTATTCAAGATGGTTACATGGCACCCAAAAGGTCTTATATAACTTATAATTGGTTTCTTACCAGTTAAAAGTTCATAAGGTGTCTTATTATGAGGCTTGGTCACTAATACCCTATTTAGAACATAACAAGCAGTACTAACTGCTTCAGCCCAAAAAGTGTTAGGTAAAAATGAATCTGCAAGCATGGTCCTAGCAGCCTCAATAAGGGTCCTGTTCTTTCTCTCAGCAACTCCATTTTGTTGTGGAGTTCTGGCATTACTGTATTCCCTCTTGATCCCTTTTGACCCACAGAATTCAATAACATCCTTGTTCTTAAATTCTGTACCATTATCACATCTAATAGTTTTAACTTTTTGATTCAATTGGTTCTCAAACCACTCAATTGCTTATGTATTATTCTTTTCCCTCAATAATCATGATCATAACTGTATGGAATCATATGCCCCCCAAATATTTGTAAAGAGCGTGTAACTTTTTCCAATCAAGAATTAAAAGCATAAACTAAACTCCAAAAATAACTAACACATCATCATGTTCATGATCAAATACGTCCAAAAACCAATAAAGTGTGTGTCGTCCGATATCGTCCAACGCTAGCGGTACAAACTACTTATAATCACAAAGCGTCAGTACAAACTAAACGGTACAAACCAAATTCTGCCATTTAGTGACTATATATTCTGTCCCAAATTAGTCACCAAAACTGTTACTGTACCATCACAAATTTGTTGCCAAAGTGTCACAATAACCATGTACTCCTTTCTCCCATACCTTTTCGTGACACATATTCTGTCATTAAACTGTTGCTATGCTGTCACTAATTCAAGCAATACAAAAAATATGGGACAGCGGTACAAAGTTTGGAATAGTCACAAGAATTCTTCCCCATATAATGTGACCTATTCTTGGCAGCTTTATTAAATAGCAATAGTAATCACAAAATGTACCTTAACTTTAGCAGCATAGGCACACTTTCTTCTATTTGTGCAATCAACATCACTGTGGGAGCTTTAAACATCATGAGCAGAAAAGTGATATGAGTATAACCCAACGAACAGTAACATATACATAAATTGTCCACGTGATGTCCTTGTTGGTTACTATTGCCCCGCAGCTATATTCTTCCAATCTTTCAGTCGCATTCATCAAAATAAACCAAAACTACTTACCATAATATTTATACAATCCAAACAACTTAATAGCCTCACACCAAAATCAAATCATATATGCAAAGTTATTAAGGAATCAACTATAATCCCTAAAAATTAGCAAACAACCTCACATCCAGCCAAAACTTTCGTAAAAATAAAACAAATCCCTAAGAAGTGAGGGAATTTTATATCACGCAACCGATCCCATAACAGCCAAACGATCAGAACCAATATTATGATTGTTCCAATATTCAAGAAAGATCCAGTAACATAGTAATAAAACAACAAGCAGATCGTTCCAAGTATTCACATTTTAGGCTTTTCAATGTGTATTACATACATGAAACCCAACCAATACTCATAACTATGTGCTGTTGTGAAATCGCAAAAACATACCAGATCCTTTTGAATTTTGTTATGGTTTTGGGACCCTAAACAATCAGATCCCAAACCTGCTGCTACTACGTCTTCTTTTCCCATGTTTTGCTTCTTGGTCCATAGCCTGCTGTAGCCGTCTTTGCTGCAAAAACCCTAATAATACTTGAACATCCCTTTACTGCCGCCAAATAATCATGTACAACCAAGCCAATGATATCACCGGCTGCTCAACAATTACAGAAATAGGTTTATGTATAAACACAACACCAAAATAGCAGGCCTTCTTTATTATTAAAAAGCAAAAAAAAATACGACTAAAAACCTTGTACAACCCTAGATCAAGAAGCCCTAGCTCCTGATACCCCATGGAAACTCAATCAGCTCATCTAGGATATCATAACTAGATCGATATATGACAAACGGAATCCTAGAACATGAACCATAATCAAGCACAAGGTTTTACCAACATAACATATTAATTAAACTACTATTAAGCTTACTAAACCTAGGCGCCTTTATAGGACATGACGCTAGAGAACAACACACACCTTGGTTTTACATTGTATATCATATCTATAAACTATAGCCTACCCTCTTTATATAAATAGAGGGAACCAGTGTTTACAAGCCAAACCCGAGCTTACAAACTAAGCTAACCAACATTAATAAGTTCCCTGTTGTTTCTTCTTTCTTTATTTTCTGCTCATAGGTTTTTGGTAATCACAAATCGTAAATTCCCCACACAAACCCCCAACAGAAACCCTAAACCTTTCATCAAGCAAACCCAAATCACTTTCTTTTTATCCTAAATCATTCCAATATTAATCCTCATTATCCTTTTCAACTAAAAACCACCATGCATCAAGAATCTTAATTTCTTGATTAGGGTTTTTACTTAATTAAATGCAAGAAGATCATCAAGGATATAAAGTTAAGTGTTTTTGAACAACCTTGGTGAATCAAATCAAAGTGTTGGTCTCTTTTGGGTCCTTGTGGTATTCTGGCCAGGTCCCCCCCCCCCCCCCCCCCCCACCCCCCCCCCCCCCCCCCCCCCCCCCCCCCCCCCCCCCCCCCCCCCCCCCCCCCCCCCCCCCCCCGCCCCCTCCCCCCCCCCCCCCCCCCCCCCCCCCCCCCCCCCCCCACAAAAATACCCATAATGCGTTTCCGTTATATGAGATTTTATTATAACCTTGTTTAGCATTGTAAGCCTCTTAACTTTTTTTTTATATTGTTTGATTTTATATATTCTTGCATGTAGTTATTTTTATGTTTGAGAATCCATGAGGTGAATGCATGTGAGGTTTTGATGTTGTTGGCGAATTTGGTGATTTATTAGGAGTGATAGGTTAGTTTGAGCATAGTCAAAATGTAATTTGTATCAAATATGGGCGATTTTTAATAGGATTATAGAACCCTATTTAGGTCAGAAATTTTGGCTTATGATTCGGCAAATTAGTGATGTTATAAACTGAGATTTTGCTGTCTAATATGATAGGCGTCGTCTTAATGAACGTTTCGGTATAAGAATCGAGGTATATCTCTTAAAAACCGAATAAGATATGGTCTTTAGAAATTGGAAAATCCAAGTCGTCAATCTGCTGACTTTACATTCTTAAGCAGAATTTTTTAGTCGTGTGCGAGTACACAAAATCGAATCATTATACAAGCGTTTTCTGGATTTTTTCCGGTGCCTAAAGCTAAATTCACCGAACCTACTTTTCAATGGTTTTGGCTTCATCGATTTTCAGTACCTATAGTTTACTCAAAAGTGAATTGCAAAACAAGTTGTCAAAACTGCGATTCTGGTCCAGAATTTACTCAACGTTTTTCATTGACTTTTTAGCATGTTTTATCTCAGGTAATCAAGAATAATGACTATGGGCATAAGACGAGGAGTATGCGTAAATGTTTTCATAAACTGTGTCTTTGTCCATTCTCAAAAAGTTTTATGTTGAAGTCTTTAAAAGTTAATGTTATTTTGTGGTGACGTCTTGGTGGACAACTATGCTACTCTGATTTCAAGAATGTAACTAATTGTTAATAACGTCTCATATTCGATCGTTTCTTATATTTTATGTGATTGTGCTATAATTAACACTAAACAAAACAGTTGGTCCCAACAGCGTGTACATTTGGGGTTTTAAAATAATGGTACAAGAGCCATAAGTTATAAAGAACTAGGATATTTATCAAAAACCTAAACTATAACTTATCAGAGAGCACGTAGTTGATACGCGGGCGGGTGCGTAGAGGGTTTCTTTGTGTTTAGCACTGTTCAAGTCATCTTATGATACCTATTTTTTGAAATTATGCATGGCTTCAGGTGCGTTATTGTAATATTTATTAAATAAAAACTATGATACATATCGAGATATATTAATGATTGTTAAGTAATTTATAACGGGAAGGGGGGGAGGTCTTTTGCATTTATTTACATGTTTAAATTAATCATTGTTAAATCACCATATTCATTTTAATGCATTTGCATTCATTTGTATATTGCATAAATTTTATCCATGTAGTGACCCTATATATATTTATTTCTACGTGATTTGTAGATTATCATGGCAAATCCTCAACCTCCTGATCCCTTATATACTTCCTTTAGCATCTCTAATAGTATTATATGGATACTGATTTTATAATACTTGATTTCCCTTTCCAATCTTTAACGCTTTATCTTTGGGATTACCGGTTACCCATATTTCCTTAATAACGTCAGTTATATAAATATTGAACCACTTCGCTTACGCATACTTCCTGATTTCTCAATTTAACTTCCCTCGATGCATCAATACTGGTATTAATGTAAGGATACCTACATATATAGCTAACCTTTCTGGATCTCTTATGAATAATCTCCGGAGTGCCACTATCTACTTATAATAAAAGTAATTTATATAAGTGTTCGACTATTTTCGATTCACTTAGTCTACTTTTGTAGAGGTGCCCTCTATATTTTTATATGAAACTGTCTCTAGGAAATACTAAAGCATTTCTAAGACATTGTGAATGAACAATTGGTCCTCGGTTATTTCAAGACCGTAATGATTAATACAATGACCCTAATACTTTTCTTAAGTAATTGTAGTGATGCAATGTCTCTAAAACTTTCTCGTGATCTTTGGATAATTCCCTTTTGGATGATATCGAAGTTTCGACAAAATTTTTTGTCAATCATCATAGTTTATCCACTATTCAACTCTGAGTTTGAACACCTCCTCATACTCTTGAAATGCTTACGCCATTCCTTAACCGTTCCATGAAGACATGCTGACTAATTCGATTACGACTTTAACATGTCACCTCATAACCCTTCATTCTTTTGGAAAACTATTATTCATTTATTCCAGCATAATGGGTCGTCGGGGAACATCCACTTTTGGAACTTTCGAGTAAAATTTGTGTGTTCATGTTTTGATTCTCTTATATCGATCCCTACCAAGTGAGTCTTAAAACTTCGATTCTAGAAATTCATGATCTTTTGGTGTTTGAAAGTGTGTTAAATAACTAAGCATGTCTTTATATAGGGGTTTAGAGAAATTAAAATAGTGTTTGGTTGGATTTGAAATGGATTTTTAGGATAGTTTGTAACTAGCAGGTTGTGGGGTAAATTACGAATTATTTTTGGTTATGAGGCACCTGGGAAAGTTAATAGGAATGTAGGTATATGTATTAAGTGCATTTGGTTCTTTCGATAGGGCCGTATCTCTTCCGGGTGAGCAAGATATCACCGTTTTACTAAAATTAGTCAAATCTGGTACACCGTTGGGGAAAACAAGAATAACTCCATATTTTTGTATTAAATTTTTAAAAGAGAATCATGGTACCTGTAGAGGACTACTTAGGGCTATCACCACCCACTGACCTCACATCAATAGCATCAATAGATTTCATATTGCGCTCATTTCCGTAAGGCACAAAGATTAATCACAAATTCCTAGGGACTGCTTTTGGAACAACAGCTTGTTGGGTATGTCTTAAATATTTTTGGTCTATGAAGGCCTGGGAAATTTGACTAAGAGGTAGAGAAATATCTTAGTACATATGGGAATTCGGATGGAGTCATATCAACGCCCGACGAATGAGTTATCGCCAAAACGGCAAAACTAGTCAAAAATTGAGACCAGAATTTGAATGAGTAATAAGTCCAAACATTTATATAGAAATACCTAAATATGTAAAATTGTAGGTTCTAGATATTAAAAAAATTTAGATATGAGCGTTCGTTTCGGTCTTTGCGGACACACGCTTTAAGAGATACATTAAAAATGGTGAAGATGTAAAATCGAGAAAAATAAATTGCACTCGTATTGAAAGGAAAAATGGTAATTTCACCTAGGATCTAAAACTTTCTGGGCAGTAGGCCCTACATTTATGGAAAATAGACTCGAAATGGTTTCCGTAGGGGAAAACTCATATTTTTATCATCTCCGGATTAGGAATTAGGAAGGTTTTAAGATTAAGATTTATTTAAAGATTTGAGTGATTAAGTAGCCAAGGGTTGATTGTTTTGTGGTTTTGTGGGAATTCGACTAAGGAAAAGGGAATCAAGAAGGATCTGCGTTTTGATTTTATTTTCGCTCATACTCATTTGTGTGAGCATCTTAAAAACCCTTCTCTATATTATTTTCATGTGTATATTTTTATACTTAACTTGCTTGTTGTGGAATCCACATGTTTGTGCGCTAGGATGGTGTTGGATGAATAATTAATTGATTGAAAGTGGTTAGATTATGGAGAGAGGTTAATATAAGTGTGTTGTGAAGTTGTTGTGATGAGAAAATGGTGTTTGGATGAGTTTTGAAACGGGTCATTTAATGCAGAAAAATTACATCGCCCTTTTGAGTGTCGTAAAAATGTTAAAGTTAAATTTTGATTTAAGAAGATGGTAGAGCTTGTTTTTACGATTGTTTCCATATAAGGATCGTCCCGTAACTCTAAAAAAATGAAGTTTTTACGGCCAATTGAAGTTAGGAAAAATTTTACTAAAAATTCAACTTTTCGGGAAAATAATAGTTGCTGTCAGATTTTTAAAAGGGTATTACATCACTTTCGGGTTCGTTAAGTGTAGAATAATAGTAATCTTTGATTTATGCAAGAACTAGAGAGAGAGTGAGTTGGATAAACTTAGAGAGAGAAAGTAAATGGAATGTATATTATGTGTGTGAGAAAATGAACAACCAAACCACCCCCAAGGCATGGAGAGGTGTAATAAACCCTTTAATGTGGCCTGGCCTAGTGGTGCTTTATATATAAAAAAAGGGGCTTCCATGGGCTTTCCTAACTTAGCCTATTAAGGTTCCAAAAATAACTAAACGAGCTATCTACCGATATACATGGAAGTGACCGACACTTTTCGTGTTCCTAACAATCCCCCCCTAAGGGAGGTGACTGCATTTTACAAAAACTTAAACCTAACATGCTATGTTGAGTCTTCATTCTTGTGCTCGCAAACTTGAATTTACTTCATTACTTCATCTTGTGAATATGTTGTAGTGATCTTGACTTTTAGGCTGAGAACATTTCATTTGACTTTAACTTGTATGTAGTATGTGATCTTTAGCATTATAAAAAGATCATCAACCCTAGCATAAAAAATTTATTCCTCTTTTTTTTTCGCCATCTTGTAAACTTTGCCATCATGTGTAACTGTGACGCAGAGGACCGAGCGATGCTCATACCTTTCTTGAATTTGATAACTTGAAAGCTGTAAGATGCATCCTTTCTCGAAGTTCTTTTAACTTGTAAAACACTTCGTCGGCTGTCCGAGAAAGGACCGTAACGAAATCAGAGTAGCGGTAAGTCTTGAAACATGTACTTGATCTTTCACGATTGTCTTTACATTTTCGGTCGGGTATGAGCATAGTGGCTATCATCTCATGGAGTCAGTTGGATCCAGTACCTTCCATTTCCTTCCTTATTTATTCCTGAAATAAACAGTTAGTCAATAAAGTAAGTGTTGCGAACATGGCTTTGTCATTCGCCCATGTTTGGTTGGAATAACCTTCGAATCTGTGAGAATCGACCTGTGATCAGGTAGATTCAATTTAAGAAGAATCTCCTTGACAGGATTTCCAGCTAAAGTATAGAATCTTTCTAACACATTTGCATTAGATTCATCAAACTCAGCATGTTCTCATTACCGGAACGTCTCAAAGCAGACAACACGGTAAGAGTGAACCAGTGAGTTACTGTCTTACCGATTGAGATAGAAAAATCGATTTGAAAATCAATCGACGTGTCACTTGCTAAAGTAATTTTGTGACACATCAAGAGTGTTAATCATTTCAATAGTTCATCATCAATCGTCAATTCATAACCTAGAGCAAGTTTGATTCTTGTAGAATCACACCATCGTTTCTTTCTAGTTGTCACAAGTTTGATTCGTATAGAATCGCACAAGTCACCTACCATGAGCTTGTTTGATGTTGGCTCAAGCAGGATTTCCATCTTCACTGTGAATTATATCACTCGAATGTTCTGGAAAAAGTCGACAAAAGATAATAGCGTAAGGACTCTTAATATATTTCTCGTTATTCACATTGTATGAGATAGCAAGCATAATTTTGACAAGTGTCTTATGAGATTTATGGATGGTCTCTTTTAGCTCTATACTCAATAGTGCACTTTAATTTTAGTGATCGGAGGCTAGAGCAGACTGCCACCTTTTCAATATCAACTAACTCAGAGTGAGAAAGTTGATAGAAATGCCGTGAATACTCCGTGAGAAATGAAACCAAGAGTCTGTTGAGCGACTGAGTGGTTTTTAGGAGGGCGAACATACGTCACTGGTTCCATGACTATCCTACAATGTCAGGAAAACACTTAGTGGTTTTCCGACATATTAATGTATTACCTAGTTTCTTCTTCTGCCTAATTGTTTGGAGGGCTTTCATTCTTTTCCACCCTTTATCACCTTACATTTATTTTTTCCTTCTTCAACCCCTCAATGCTTACCGGACTTTCATAACTAACAACCTTTGTTGTTTTATTCCAGAGATAGCTCCATCTCATCGGGCACTTTTTCCTGATTCTCCACTAACCTTTTTCTTCTCCTTTTTGTATCCATACCTAAGGACTTCTACACTAACTAGTGGATATCCCTGGGTAGATCCTTCTGGTTCTGTTGGATCATGAGATTTAAAACATATTCTAACCATCTTATAACCTATAAATATAAGTACAATGTTCGGTCCCTTTGGGTATTCCATCTCAGTTCAAAACCAAAATCATTGAAAATTTCAAATCAAAGGTTTTTTGATATATCAAAAATTTACACTTTTGAAAGTTTTCTCAACACTAAAAAAGCCCACCTTAACATGGTGCAACCGTAATCGGTAGTACAAGGCTAAGTGTGAGTGCAATTGAGTCCCATTTTATCTGATCACATTTCAATATAAATTAGATTCAGTTTAATCACATTTTCTCCCCTTATCCAAAATGTTAATCCCTTGATATGTTGGATATCAATTGATTAAACTTTTGGGGACAAAATGTTACACATTAACTAAAAGGAACATTTTAATGCTCCCCCTCAATATTTGAGGGTATATAAGATAGTGCTGAGTACAATAATTTTAAATTTTTTTGAATTTACTAAGAAATTCTTAAAAATTTTGTACTCGAGCACTCCTTAATATCACCATAAAGTATACACTACATATTTATATATTCACAAGATTATTATGTATGAGGTTTGACCTGAATGATGAGAACGTCATATGATGAATCATATGGTCCTTTGAAGTAGCCGAAGGTCTTCCCCGTATGGTCTTCCTCCAACAAACTTTTCTAAACTTCTCATCAGCCTTCTATCTCTAAGCTTTCTGTCAATGGCATTGATCATCAATCGAGCTCTTCTCTTGTCTTGATTAGTCCATCGTCTCTTCGGCAAGTACTCCATCTGAATCCCGGTAGCAATATCATTGAGGGCAGTATGAGCATGATTTAGTGTGCCGTCACTGAACTTGTGAAGTTCATCAGTGCACATCAGACGATTTCTGTTCATGTCGTCCTTATAGATAATGCCTTGGATGTCAGGGTAGGCAGTGTAGGGAGTCATTTTTTTGAGATCTGAATGTTGAGAGTCTGGTCTTGATAGGTTGATATTCTTTTTGTTAGCTTTCGACTTCCAATTGTAAGATTCTTCTAAACGGCGTGTCTTGAAATGACAATTACCAACGTGTGTAACATTTCTCAAGCCACATTCTATGCATATCGTTCATTCCCTTAAACTAAGTTTGGTTATCTTACCTTGAAACAAGAAGTAGTAACATGTCCTTCAATGTCCTTGGTCGAAGTCTCTTGAAGGTCGCCCTTCCTCAAAACCTGTAACTTGTCATCCTGTCGTCGCATATATCCATCTGAAAAGATGTAACCTAGAACTTCTGATCTAGACTGATGACTACGATATCCAGTGCTTTGAGTATACATCCATTGAAGTTTCCATGTTGGTAGCATATCCATAGAATCTCTGATGTTTTGGACCCCAGTGATATGTTCCCTAGTAGACGTGTTTGTCGTAGACAATAGGTACGATGCTCCACATACTTCTAGGGATCCTGTCTTCAATCCATTTAATTTGACCATAATCAGCAGCCTTTGTCTTTGTAACGGAAGTGGTGTACTGATAAGTGCTTAATTGTATATATTAAATACAAAGGATTTTGCCAAATAAAAGCCAAATAATGCCAAAAGGATAGAAATTTGTGTGCTTTTGTGTCTATTGTGCAGGATTTGATATGTAAAGACAAAAGGAAGCAAAAACGACCAAAAACCGACAAGAAACAGAAGAGACAAGACAAGAGAGAGATTTGAAGAGATCAAAGCCGGATCAGCCAAACAATAAGAAAAGAAAGCCAAATTGAAGGACCAATGTTGACAAGTTTTTAAAAAAGCTTAAGGGCTCATTTGGAAATTTCTAAGTTCAAGGGACTAATTTTGCAAAAGTTAGAAAGTTTGTTTAAGAGGAAAAAGGAGAAAGAAATTACAAGGGCTAGATCTGTCAATTTCTAAACTTCTTTTACACTACATCTCGAAGAAAGGAAACGCAAGGGCTAGATTTGCAAATACTTCAAAGATTCAAACACAAAAGCGGGCAAACTTTTCTATAACCGTTCCCAACAAAAAAGCTATTCCCACCCAGAATTAGAAAAACCAAATTCCTTTTTCTCGCCCTTCCACCGTCCCCGCTCCTCCACACTCATCTAACCTCGTATTTAACCCATCTCCACATCACTTCGCCCACGTGTCAATAGCCTAAGCCCGAACACCTCATCAATCACAATCAACGGCTTAGATTCGAGTTTTAAAAGATCCAATGGCTTAGATTGAGACAAGCTTTCATCCTCTTGTCATCTTTCATCTATAAATAGGCTTGTAATAGAGTTTTGTAAAGAGTTAGTAGTTTTTTAGAGTTCATTAAATTGTTTGTAATATTTCGTCTTTTAAAAATTTGCAGTTCACTGTTTTCATAAAACGAATAAGCTTCTTAAATTCTCAAATAGTTGTAATCCTCTGTCTCTTCACTTGTACTCATTGTTTTTAAAGCAATAAATTAGTTCCAGTTGTGTTTGTTTTTCAAATTCTCATGTTTAAAAGTTTTTTTTAAGCAATAAGCTTTAATAAAGCTGTTTTTAGCTTATACACTTCTAAGTTCAAAAGTTGTTTCAAACCTATGTTAAAAGTTTTCTATATACTGTTTTTGTCCATTAGTATTCAAATTTTTTATTTTGAATTCAAATTGATCAAATTTGGAGGCTAATTGGAGTAATAAGCTTTTAAAAGCTTATTGAGCTTTTAAGCTTGAACAAGAGGGCAAGTTGCCACAATAGGTTTAATGTTTTAAGTCACTCATTCAAAATAGTGGACCTAGTTTCTGAACTACTTTAAATCTCAGGTTTTCTTTTCTAAATTCATTTTAGCTTCGAAGTACTTACATTCAGTAGCTAATACTTTGTTTACTGGAGCTCAAATTCCTGTTTTTTATTTTGCTTAAGTTACTAATATATGCGAATATCTTTAAACTGTTTTAGTTAAAAATTCATTAGTTTACATTTGCTCTAATTCTGTCATTTATATTAATAAGATGAGGAGAGTAACAAGCAGATTTCCTTTAATAAGCTAGTTACTTTAGTGCCTAATTAGCTTAACTAGGTTAGTTTAAGTATAAGTAGATTAAAATACGTTTAATAGTTTTTAGAGTTAAAATATAATTTTAAGGTGTACTTTGATTTTGACAGCTTTTATTAAAGGGAGTGTTTGGGTAAAGGTGTCTTTGACTCTAAAGGTCAACATTTACTGTCCAATATCCATTTATACATTTGAGATTCATAGTTAACAAGTTTTAAGTAGGTTTTTAAGAGTTAGTTTGTAAATTTCCAAAGTTTTAGTTAAAATTTGATAGCAAGCACTAGGACCAAACTTTTAGTTTAAGTAGAATTTGAAGATTTAATGAAGAAAAAAAAAAAAAATTTTTTTAATTTTTTTTGTCAGCATAAAGTGGTTTAAGTTTGGTTTATGTAGATTAGGTACAAGATTTGTATGATGACATGAGATTTTAGTTCTTAGAGTTTGGCATGCACTTAGAGTTTTGCCAATTGCATAGCAAACATCAGAATCAATTTAGTTAAAACTGCTAGTTTGCTCATCAATTTTCTATTTTCTTTCTAGCATTTAAAAATTAGGATATAGACCTTTGGTAATAAGGCATTTTAGGTATTCTCTATTAGTTCTACATAAATCAACTTTTAATTTTCATTTTCAAGCTTTAAAATTAGCTTAATTGAACCTGTAAAAAGTGGTATTAGCCAAAGTTTAGGTCACTAGCTTATTTCTCTTAGAATTCTCTTTTCTAGTTGTTCATTTCAAAAACCTTTTATCTAGGTTAGTTCAACAATCTTAGGATAGCTTATTTCTAAAGTTTTAGTTTTTAAGATTTAGTTTTGAGCATTTTAGCTTATTAGGGAAAGCTTAATTTCAGTGAAAAGCTTAAACTTTCACTTTTCAATAACAAATTTCTTGTAATTCTTGTTCTATTGTAGCTTATCTTTTGGTAGAAATCTATAGCACACATCTTAAGCTTCATATTGCTTCTTTTGGTTTTCATTTTCATCTAGAAATAAGCTAGTAATAAGCCAAAGTTTAAAATAGTTAGTTAAGGCCTAGTTTCTGTTGTGCAGAACAAAAAGCTTATTTTCTAGCTTATTCAGTGGATAAAAGTCAAAGGTGCCTTTGTTAAAGTTGTAGAGAATAAGCCCAAGTCCAACTTTGTAGTTTTAAGTTTTTGCTTAATTTCACTTTTTAGATAAGCCAAAAATAAGCTGAATCGTAGGGTTTGAATTGTACTTTCTTAATAGTCTAGGGATACCCGTTTTCACTAGAGTGTAAATTTCACTTAGTTATCCCGCCTACCCTTTTCTTTCAATCTTTTCAATTTCTACCCTGTTCTTTTTAGTTTAATAAAATAGATTTAATATTTTTGATTTTAGTTTAATAAATTTAGGGTTTAGTTTTTAATTGGTAAAATTAGGATTCAATTAGTTTATAAAAATTGGGCATTTTTGTTCCATTGATTTTCTGCACCTTTTAAGTAGTTAAAAACCATTTTTCTTTATTTTTCCAGTTAAATTTGTATTTTCTAGAAATTAAAATAGTTTTTTAGTAATTTCTTTTTCTTAAATAAATCATAGAAAATAGAAAAATAGTTGAAAATTTTTAATTCTTTTTGCAATAATTTTCTTTTTAATTCTAGTATTTTTGAAAAATAAAAGTAAAATTTTAGTGATAATTTTTAGAAAAAGTTTATTTTTAGTAATTCATTTTTCTTTAAAAAATCATAAAAAATTCAAAAATAGTTAAAAAATTCTAATTCTTTTTCATAAAATTTTCTTTTTAAATTTGTAATTTTTAAGGATAAAATTTGTTAAGAGTAGTGCCTTAGATTTTAAATTTTAGTTTTAGCTCGCGTTTTCAATTCACATTTGTTAATTTTTCGTATTAGTTAAACGTTTTTAATTCTTTAATTCTTTCTATAGTTTAATTGTGCTATTGAATTTGTAGTATAATTCAATATCCAAAAATCTTTTAACCATTCTTGACTCGAATCCGAATTATCACCAAATCTCAATTCACGACTTCTTCGAGGAATTTACGACCCGTGTATTAATTACTTTCCTAAGTGATTAATTACTTACGGTATCTTAGTTGGTGAAAATTTGCCACTATAGAGATATATACTATAACTTTATCACACAATCAATTTTGGGCGCCGCTGGCAGGGGAAGACGTAACGATTTTTGAGATATTCTTTGAATAGGTTGTTGAAGACGCCTTCCTTCTTTCTGGAAGTTACTTGCTATTTTTTGTATAAAATTCAAAACATTTCATTAATTTCGATATCCTACGATTAAATAAAAAAAAACAAATTTGGATAGACTAGCTATCCATCTTAAACCATCCAATAAACATCAAAAACAAATCGTGGAGTACTTGCAGAGGTATTTTTTTTTACGACCGGACCTTTGAGTTTAACCAAACCGATAAGGTGAGTTTAAGGAAAAGAGATAGCTACTTTCTAAGTAGTCCATTGCGGCTACGCTAACTTTTTCCCGCTCACTTGTGCGTAATCTTGGAGACTTATCGTGAAGCTTGTAATAAACGGTTACCAAAAAGATTTTAAATTTTTATTTTTCATTCCTAATAAATACTAAAAATTGTAAATTTTCCAAAAAAAAAAATAATCTTCTTAATCTCAAATTCTTCTTTTTATTATTTTCACTAGTGCATGCGCACTCGCTCTTCCTTGGAATACACAATTCCGAGAAGACATAATTGTCGACGTTCTCGACACCAACAAGAGGCAATCCCTCTCACTCCGAAACCGATATTCCAAATGGCCGAATGATCACCATGGCCGAGCAACTTCAAGCTACCCCCGGGGGTTTGAAAGTGTTTTTTCTATATTTGTACACTCACAATCTCAAAATTTTGAATTAAAAACCTCTACTCATTAATTGTTATCAAAATCGAATTTTTTGAGGAGGTAATGATGAGGAGCCTCATGCTCATATTCGTCATTTTGAGAGCATAACGAATAATCAAAGGTACCCGGATGTACCTAACACCACCATCAAACTTCTTCTCTTTCCATTTTCTCTTGATGGGGTTGCCAAAACGTGGCTTGACAAAGAACCCCCGAATTCTATCATACATGGGATGACTTAAGTGTCTAATTCATCAATTTTTCTTTCCACCTTCTAAAACCACCATATCTCGAATGAAATAACGAATTTATCGTCAAAGTTGCTCAAGATCTTTCTCCGAAGCTTGGAGCGTTTCAAGGAACTTCTAAGTGAAGTGTCCTCAACACGGGTTTTTCACCTCATGCACAATTAGACATACATTTTTATAATTCGTTAAGCTACAATTATCAAGAATACGCTTAATTCCTCTGCCGTTGGCTAATTCTACTTCCCCCCCCCCCCCCCCCCTCCCCCCCTCTCTGATTGGGAAAATATGTTGGGACTACAAAAGTCCAACCGAAGACACAAAGCATATAGAATAAGCCAACGTTAGATGTTCACGAAGCCATGATGCGCTTGAGTACGAATGCTCTTACCATCTTTCTTCTACTTCCTTCATCATCTAACTTGAATTCCAACAAATGGCAGCGGCATTAGAGTATTTAGATGACTTTAGACATCTAGGAATGAAATGAATGAGAGAAAAATATGATGAAAAGCTCTGTGCCTACTCCCGTTTCCGATAAAGCGTGGAGGAAAGGTGTACTACTTGTGGTAGCAATCATAGTTTTAATGTGTGCCCAATGATTAGAGGAGGTTATGAGTCCCCGGTTTTTCATGATAATTTCCAACACTTTCAACAAACCGCTTCGGTCGGTAACTTTGTTCAAAATGGAAATTTCGGATATCGTCTTCCCAACTTAGCGAACCAAATAAGACCACCGGGTACTCATAACCATACTCACCCTCCTGGTTTTTCTTCAAACCAAAGTAAACCATCCAATCAAGGGAATATCCCTCATCAAGGAATGGTACCTTACCAAAGTCCACCACAAAATTCTCAAATTGTGCTTGCTAGTCAATTGGATATTTTCAAGAAAACTACCGAGGGGAGTATGCAGGTTATGAGGAACCATATTACCAATTTGAAAGCTGAGATCAGGAGTGAAGTTCAAGCTACTTTACAAAACCAAATCAACTCTTTAAAGGGAGAATTCAAGAATGAGTTGAAATCTCAACATAATCTTTTCATGAATCAACAAAATGATTTCCAAAACAATTTGCAAAACATGTTGAGTGGTTTCTTCCAAATCAAAAGTCAAACACTTCTACTTCAACTTCTGTGGCACCTACCACTTTACCTAGTAATACTATCATAAATCCAAGGTGTGAAGCTAGAGCCATTACGACTCGAAGCGGACTTTCTTACACACCGGTGCCACCAATTCCTCCTCCTCTCTTTGATGAGAATGAATCTTTGACTGAGAAGGAAACCGAGGTGACCAAGGATAAGGTGCTACCGAGCACCAAAGACATCCAGCCTCCGGTTATCCAAAAATCTCATGATCCGGTTAACCGGTTAGCATCCAAATTCTCCTGGAGCCTTCCTTCTGCTCAAAGTTAATAATTCTCCACCCTCAAAAGAACCTTCTAAAGAGACCCATCTTCCATATCCTTCTAGGGTAGAGTAATGAAAAAGAAAGGTGGATAAACGAAATTGCAAACCAAAGTTTTGGGAAAGGTTTCAAAAAGATTCATGTGAACATGACTATTGGCGGATGCTTTATTTTAAAGCCTAAGTATCAAAAGATGTTACAAAAACTTATTGTCGAGACAAAGAGAAGTAAAAACGAGATGGCTTAATACAGCACTGTGAGTGGTGGGGGGGGTGGGGGGGAAAATTGCCTCGTCGATCATTCTCAAAAAGCTCATCCGAAAAGCGTTGAGGATCCCGGACAGTTTCTCATCCCGAGTACTTTTATTGAGCTTAAATGCAAAGCCCAAATCCGACCTAGGTGCGATATCAACCATATCCGATTCTCCATGTACACAAGAGTTTGGCTTCCCGCATTGCAATCTACCCGGATGACCTTAGAACTAGCAAATTGCTCTCTTTGTGTTCCTAAAGGAATTGCTAGAGATGTCTTGGTCCCGGTGGGAAGATTGACTTTCCCGGCCGATTTTGTTGTAGTAGACTTTGAGTGTAATTATCGAGTACCTCTTATTTTTGGTAGGCCTTTCTTAAGGACCGCACGGGTCTTAATTGATGTCCACGGGGAAGAGCTAGTGATAAGGGATGGTATGGAAATGATAGTTTTTAAACCGGACGGTAGTCAAGACAAAGAGTCAATCCACATGATGGACATTTATGATGACCGGTTCAAAGATGTTTGTGAACCTGAGAGTAATGATTCTTCTTCTCCCACATCTACTATTGTTGAAGAGTTTGACTCTTCTGTGGGAGAAATTATCAAACAAAAGGAAGAAGTTAAGGAAATATCTGACCCAGTTGCTAGAAGAAGGTTTTGTTTTACATCAAACTTTAAGAATTTTAGAATCATTCACAAAGGAAAAGTTATTCATTCACCTCAAATTGCTTCCGTAGGTGCAATTCACAATCTTTTTCAACATAATTTTGAGGACTCTAATCAAGAATGGGGATGAGAGCTTAACTTATAATACCAAACAAGGAATTATACAAATGAAGATCTCATACCCAATCCCAAGAGGTCCAAAATTGGAAAAGAGTTGTGAATTTTTTCCTCTTTGTGATGATTTTCAAAAGTTTCAAGACTTTTTTCAAACCCTCTCTTTGAGAAAAAAGAATGATTTACCCTCTAAAATACATTCAATCTTAGGAAGAGGTCATAAGGAAACACTTAACAGTAACTGAACCCTCTTTTTGAAGACAACGAGGAAATCATTTCTATTGAGGTATCTAGACAAATTTCTCCGAAAGTTAATTCTGAACCCTCAAAAGAAATTTCCTCTATTTGTCCTTCCATTAAAGAAAGGCTTAACTTTTTGAAAAACAAAGAAGTTTTGGAAAAGAATGAGATTTTGACAAAGAAATAACACTTTGTTATTTTCAATGCCAATCATCTCTTTGGGAAAAAAAAGAATTTAAAGTAGGAGAGAGAATCTTGATGTTAAAACCATTGTGTCTTTCTTTGCCCCCATTGGGAATTGTGTTAGAAAATGGGCAACAAATGAGTTTTTAAAAGAGAAGGATGAGATTAATCATGAAGTTTTCAAAAGTGATAACGAAAATGATTTGGGAGTTCATGAAAATGAGGAAGAGGAAATTGCCTTCTTAGATGGTTTACTTGAAAATGAGAATTTCTTTGAAATAAATGATAAAAAGGTTGAAAGAAAGACTAAAGAGGATTTTGAAACAAAAGATGAACCTAAGTCCAAAAAAGAGTTACAAGTTTTTCATCCCGATATTGAAATACTTAATCATTTTGAGACTACCTCTTATGTCGGGAGTGATTATGTGTTTTATGAGGATTTTAATCTCGTGGATATGATATTCCCCATGAACATTCAGGGAAAGATATTTGACCCGGGGATAACATTTCATGAGAAATCTTTTGAAAATGATGCTTTTAAGGATAAGAGTTCAAAAGAGTTAGCACCATCTAAATGTCTTTTGACTCTTGATGTTTTTGACCCACTCCACCCACCCTTAATAGACTTTCATGTTACCAAAGCATTGTCCGAGTTCACATTTTATCTTTTGAAATTCTTTTCTAAAAAGTTTTTTGAACCCGAAATCAACAATGCTACGGTATATCTTTCATACCTAGTTTGGGGAGGTTTCCACCTCTTTGGAATTTCTTCACCCTCTACTATTATCCTCCATAATGAACCCTAGTATGGGGAAATGAGGTCAAGCGTAGGTGACTCTATAAAAACATGGCGCTTCGTGGGAGCACCTCCATGCTTATCCTTTACATTTTTCTTTTTATTATTTTCTTTGCTTCCCCAAGGACAAATCAATTCGGAGGCCGAGATAGCTTGTACTCGTTGAACAAAACTAAGAAGCCGTTTCAAGTGTTTTTGAGCTAACAATGAAAATGAGAGAGAGGCCTTGTTCTTTTGTCGTTCTTGTTGGTTTGTATTGCGGTTAGTTTTGTCTAATGTTTTTCCGGATTTTGAAGATTCAAATGGTTCAAAAAATGTGAAGAACCAAAGCAATGCCCACAATTCCATTGTATGGTTTTCCAATCTTCTCTTCATAAAGTGGGAAATCCTTTTATCCCTTGTCTTTATCGAACTAAACATCTATTCTTTTGGCTACCTTATAATTTTTTGTTAGATTCCTTTTGACCCTTATTTTTTAAACATGAGGACAAATGTATCATTTTAGTTTGGGAAGTATATCTTCGATAATGACTTTGCACTTCACACGCAAACCTTGTTTGAACCTTTTTGAAATTAACCTTTTTGAGAAAAAGTGGTAAATTTTAATTTTGCTTACAAGAGAACTCAAATAGAAGCTTAGTTTTGGGGAAAAACACCACTTTTGTGGTAATCCGTTGGTGAGAAAGAGGAGTTATTTTTGACTTGACCGTGTGAAAATGCCCTAGCAATTTCTTACCTACCTATTTGTTGGCCAAGCTTTCACAAAACCATTGCATGGATTTTAAAATGTGAAGAACAAGAATGATTGTAGTTAAATATAAGTGTATTTGCTTAAGCAAGGTTATTTGAAAACCTAAAAGCTTAATGAATGATTTGTAGTCTTTTTACTCCCACACTCTCTTAACACAAATACCTAATCAGTACGTTGCTCTTTTTAATTTAACTAAGTCCAAAACCAATTCTTTAGAAAAAAATTCTTTACATTTTGAAAATAATCCATTTATTATGTAAGTAAAGATTTTTTGTTTTTAAATTTATAAGTTGATTTCCTAAAGTGAAATTTTTTCCATTCACCAAAAGTATAATTAAAAAAAAGAATGCCAATGAAGCATTTCTAATGGCAAAAGCAATATTTTCGTGCCAATAATCATTCACAAAAATAGAATATTAGAAGCTAATATAAAAGTTTTAATCGTTGGCGTATCCATGATGAGAGTGATACTCGGGATGGGGTCGCAACTAAGGGATTAAGACTATGTACGGGAATCAAGGATCGTAGGCATTCATCCCGGGGATCGCGCCTAGGTATGATTGGCAACTAATGGACTTTGGATTCTATGATTTTTTAGGAAAAAGGTGATTGTTCGTGATAACCCATAAAACTTTAGCAGCGGAAGTGGGGGTTCGAACTAAAAACACCGTATGTTTGATAGCTATATTCCTATTTGGAGAAAGGCCCCTAATAGGCGGTTTTGAACAAGAACAACATTCCTATTGAAAAAAAAATAATTTATATGGAAAATAAAAGAATGGTTTAAAATTTCATTTTCTATAAATCAATTTATAAGTTTTGTTTCCTAATCTCTTTTAGCTTTGAGCTGAGGTTTATCTATGTTATTAACATTTAAGTTCACAAGGCTTAAGTGTAAAGCTTAGATGGATTTCAACTATAAAGATAAATTGACCTATGGTTGAGTTGAAAAGAGTGCACACATCTTAATCATTAATTTATTCTTGGGAGTGAAAAGTTCACAAGTTGTAAGTATAAGAGTTTAACCATTGGACTTATATTGACAATGATCTTGTTTAATAGCTTTGTTTAGTCTAGTGAAAAGTCAGGGAAGACGAATTTTCCTCTTTTGTGCTTTATTAATCGGGAGTAGCCTATTTCAATGAGCCTAAAAATTGCAAAATTGCAATGATTGCCATTAATGTGTTTCCATGAGATAAAATGATGAGAAAAAAGCTTAAGATGTTTTAAAAGGTGATTCATAATAGGTGCAAACAAGGGCATTTTGGAAACTTGTTAGTTTATAAAGTGTTCAATTGATAAAATTGCGTGAGGATACGGCAATCCTTTAGTTTGGGGAATTTTGATAAATGTTAAATTGTATATATAAAATACCTAGGATTTCGCCAATAAAAGCCAAAAATATGCCAAAAGATGGAAATATGTGTGCTTTTGTGTCTAAATGTGCAGGAAAGGATATTAAAGTCAAAAAGAGCAAAAACGACCAAAAACCGACAAGAAATGAAGAGACAAGTGATCAAGAGAGAGATTTGAAGCCATTTTCAAAAGCCGGATCAAGACCATGTTTGAGAAAAGACAAGAAAGTGAAGAAAAGGACAAAGGAAAAAAAGACTATTTTGCCCTTACAATAGAAGATGAAAAGACTAAAATACCTGAAGTCAAAGGACCAAAGATGTCAAAGCTAGTAAGTTGGTTTATAAAGGGAAAAATGAGATAGCAAGTACAAGGGCCAAAGTTGTCAATTCCGAAAGTTATTTTACATACATTGGAAATAAGAAACACAAGGGCTAAATGTGCTATTTTCCTCAAAGTTTCATAAATACACGCGGCTAAACTCTCCTATACTACTTTCTAACCAACTTTTCCCGCCAAAAACCGAAACTAACCCAACTTCACAAAAATTCCTTCTCCCGTTTTCACCTCACCCTACCTCGTATTTTCCCCATCTCCACGTCACTTTGCACACGTGTCATCCTCTAATTGGTTCGAACACATCACCATTCAAGATCAACGGCTTAAATTCAAAAGAGAAAGGATCAAGGGCTTGGATTAACTGAGATTCTCATCTTCTTTTCATATCTCTCTATAAATAGTAGCTCAAATATTCAGAGTTAGAGTTAGTTAGTTAGTAGTTAGAGAGTTTAACTTTTTCTTTGTAATTTCCTCTTACGTGTACTGTTCATTTTTCAATTAAGCTTTTAAAGTTTTTCAAGTCAATTGTACTCTTTGATTCATATCTTGTACTTTCCTTGTTAAAAGCAATAAAAATTGTACTGAGTTTGTTTACAAGTTTTCATGTAATAAGCCGTTTTTAATCAATAAGCTTGTAATAAGCTCATTGTAGCTTATTGAGTTTTCTCTAATTCTCAAGTTGTTCACAAGTTGTTATAAGCTTTTTAAATACTGTTTTAGTCTATTAAGTGTCAATTTTGTTCATTAGAATTCATATTGATCAAGTTTGGAAGCTTATGGAGTAATAAGCTCAAATCAGCTTATTGAGCTTAAGTCTTTGGTTTAGAGGCTAAGGTAGCCATTAGGTTTATGACTTAAAGCCAGTGGCTAGTTCAGAGACTACAAGTTCACAGGTCTCACCTTCTATATTTCATTGAAGCATTTCATAGCTTAATCAAGTAGCTTATTACTTTGACTAATTATGCTTAATCCTGTTCAATATAGTTTAGTTAGTTTAGATATTAAAATGTCTTTAAGTAAACATTTCGTTAAAGTCGTTAGGCTCAATATCTAGAGTATATGCCTTGATGACAGAGTGCAGTTGTTGCCATAATGTTAGCAGCTGTACCCCACCAATGTCTAGTTGTACCAGAGAGCCCACCTGCCCTGTCTACATACGATCAACATATAGATTCCCGCCTCCATCACCCTCGCATCTACTATCTCTTCTAACGACCTCCGCCTCCCTGTAGCGGTTTTAGTTTTAATAGCTTAATTAGGTGAGTGTAAGTTTGAGTAGATATAAGGATTTAGACAGTTTTAGCTTTTAAAATAGATTTTAAATAAAAATTAGAATAGATTTTAAATAAATTTTAGTTTAGACAGTGAATATTAACTAGTGTTTGGGTTAAGGCTTGTTTGACCTTTAAAAGTCAACAAGACAATGTCAAAATACTTTACATAGTTGTGTTTAGTCATATTAACAAGTGTTAAATAGGTTTTAAGAGTTAGTTTGTAGAATTACAAAGTTTTGAGTTTAAAAAGTCTTTCCTAGCACCAGGACAGTTTTAGTTTTAAGTAGAATTTGAAGTTAAGTGATTTTCAGCATAATAGTGTTTAAGCTTGGTTTATGTAGGTTTAGGTACAAGTAGTGAGTTAGTCTAAGAGATCTTATCTAAGAATTTAGCCTGCAAGTAAGTTTTTGGTCAAGTATATCAGCAACAACAGTTAATACTGTTGTTGCTCATTCATTTTCTAGCTGCCTTTTAGCTTTTATAATTAGGAGTTAGAGTTTAGAAATAAGCATTTTATTAGTACTCCAATAGCTCTACATAATTCAACTTTTAATTTTCATTTATAAGCTTTAGTGTAGCTTTTAGATTCTTGCAAAAGTAGTATAGCAGTACCTTAGAGTTCTAGCTTATTTTCTTTTTGAATTCTTATTTCTAGTTGTCATTTCAAGTTTCCTTTTATCTAGGTTAGTTCAATAACCATAGAATAGCTTATATTCAAAATTTTAGCTTCTAGGATTTAGTTTTAAGCTAGTTAGCTTAATAGGATTTGCTTAATTTCAGTGATAAGCCTTAATCCTTACTTTTTAAGATCAATTTCCTTGTTAAACTTGTATACTCTTAGCTTATTTCTTTTTAGAAGTTTACAGTACACATTACAATCTTCATTTAGCAACTTTTGGTTTTCATTTTCATTTAGAAATAAGCTAGTTATAAGCCATAGTTTAGAAAAGTTTAAATTCCAAACTTAAACCTTAGTTTCTGTAACAGATTTAAAAAGCTAAATTTCTAGCTTATTCAGTGGATAAAAGTTCATAGTGTCTTTGTTAAAGTTGTAGAGAATAAGCTCATGAACAACTTTGTAGTTTTAAGTTTTAGCTAATTTTCACTTTTTAAATAAGCCAAAAATAAGCTGAATCGTAGGGTCTGTTTTGAACTTTTTCAATAGTATGAGGTTACCCGTTTTCACTATAGTGTAAATTCTAGTTAATTACCCCGCCTACCCTTTACTTTCTGTTGTTTCATTTTCTACCCTGTCTTTTGGGATTAATAAAATAGGTTTAATATTTTTAGAATT
>BQNB010076383.1:4409-31174 GCA_026074375.1 Tanacetum coccineum
AATTTTAGAATTAATATTAGTTTAATTTTTAGTTTAAAAATAGTTTAAAACCAAAACCAAAAACTTTTATGACAATCAAGCTCAATTTGCAACTTGAACGTAGATTTACATTCATCTCTCGCCGAGGAAAACGATACCCGTGTTGATTACTTATTATTCTATATATATATATATATATATATATCTGAGGGTTTATTTGATATAAACGTGTTGTGACAACGAACCGACATCAGTAGCGCTCATTGTGCCGGTTTGCCGGACAACAAACGTATACCATGTCGGATTTGGGATGTTGCGGGTTAGAACATCATTCACGGGCATTTATTGGCAAATTATTGCATTCATACATGTCGAGCTTCAGTGTCATGAGCTTAGGAAAACGTAATTACTTTTTATGATGTTTGCATCTGTTGCTTAATCATACACTTGGAAATCTTGCGGCCCTACAATTGATTTACATAAACCTATGAATTCACCAACTTTACGTTGACGTTTTAAGCATGTTTTTCTCAGGTCAATAAGGCACGAGGTGCCTAGATACATTGGGAGTCACTCTTTGGAGAGAGTCAATGCTAAATATTTGGGTAGTATTACATTTTGGGAACATTTGTTATAAACCGAAATCTTTACTTATATTGTCGAACAATTTGAAGCCATGAGCTTATGTAATGAACAAGTATTTTGGTAATCCAATGTATCTTTTTAAAACGACACGATTAGTGGTCGTTCTCATATCTTGTGCTATTGATCAATGAAGTAACGCCCTCGGATATTTAACATTTCGCTGCAACCTAGATTTGGTGGTGTTACCAACAGCATATCACCCTCAAACTAATTGGCAAACCGAAGTGACCAATAGGGCTATTAAATGTATCCTAGAAAGGTCTGTTGGATATAATCCGAAGAATTGGTCCAAAAAACTCAACGATGCGTTATGGGCATTCAGAACCGCCTACAAAACACCTACTGGATGCACCCCCTTTAGATTGGTTTATGGAAAAGCTTATCACTTACTTGTAGAGATCGAACATAAAACATATTGGGCGCTAAAACAATGTAATATAGATCTCATAGTTGCAGCAAAGAATTGTTTCATGGAACTTAATGAACTGATGGAATTGAGAGATGGAGCGTACGAAAACACCCAGATCTACAAGGAAAAAACTAAGAAATGGCACGACTCTAGGCTTCGTGGGGATAAGAACTTCAAAGTGGGAGACAATGTATTGCTATTTAACTCTTGATTTAAGATGCATCCAGGTAAGCTCAAATTAAGGTGGTACGGGTCAAATGTGGTAAAGACTATGTATTTGTATGGAACCATAGAGATCATCGATAGAAACGAAATCAACTTCAAAGTCAACAAACAAAGGTTAAAGAAGTACCACGATGAACATACTGATGCAGAAGATAAAGAAGTGGCGGAATTCAAAGAAGATACAACGTGAAGGAAGCTGGAAAAAGTCTAACTTAAAGACTAGCTGAAACAAAAGTGCTTCCCGAGAGACAACCCGGATTGTTATTTATTTTTATCGAGTCTGTCTTCCCAGACATCAATACGGCGTATCCTCTCCATACCATACGGCGTATTGATTGTCTGGACGTTATTAGTCCTTTATTTTTATGCACTTTTAAAACATTATTGTCAGTTCTGTCAATACGGCGTATTCATGCACATGATACGGCGTATTCAACAGACTGACCCGTATTTAGTATTTAGTTTAGTTTAAATTAACCGTAGGTACCAAGATAGGAATGCATGTTTTTCTTATAATTTGCACAGGACCTCGCAGAAAAGAAATCGACAATGTTGGTGGAGAATCTACGATCTGGAAATTTTGAAGTGTTGGAGTCTTGAAACTTCAAGACGGTTGTTCAACACATCCTTGCTCATAAACTCAACATGGAGAATCTACCAAGCAAAATATCAGGGGAGTTTCTCATTCTAATTCTTTTTAATTCTCGTATTTAATGTTTTATCTATACAATGAGGACGTTGTATAATTCAAGTGGGGGATGGGAATTAGAATGATACTTGTCCTATTTTTCACACTAAAATGCTTAAATTATGCTCAATTTAAAAAAAATTCAAGCATACTTTTATGGAATTACTTGGTACATAAACCACACACAATAACCCTTGTTAGATATTGTGAGGATTTAACCTTATCCGTTTTCAAATGTTTACCCAAATTCCATAAAAATATGACTGTGTCGGTGATGTTGCAGACTTTAGAACTTGGCTTGGTATATCTATTCGAGACCACAATAATGAGTACCATGGATTTAGATGGAGTAACTTGTTTAAATTGGTAAATTTTTAGGATTACACCCAAAAAGCCTATACATGTTGTTTTATTAATTAACTGCACTGGTTAGTTAAATCCTTGTATAAACCCTTTGTTTACTCTCATCTTAAGAGTAAGATACCCCTAGAACAACCCGTAGAGCCAATCCTTTATGAATTACACCAACTATCTATTTCGTTACACATTTACACCTTAGCCTACCCTGTAAAGTATGTATTTCCCGAGTCTTGTGTCAATTTTCTATCTTTGGTACGGTTGGGAAGAAAATTTTCACATTGCAAATGGGGATATATAAAGTAGTCAAAACTCGTGTATTTTTACTACCAACGCAATTATTGGTACGTTCGAAGAATGAAGAATTACCAAAGGAATTATCCGGAGTTATTATGATCGTGAAGATGGTGAAATTACACCGAGTTTTATAGTATAGTGTTAGCAAAAAAATCAAAAAAATAAGAAAAATCGCAACAAAAAAGAGAAGGAAAGTTTGGAGATAATCGCAAGAGCTTAGACCGAAGGAATTATATGAAGGATCGCTTATTCGTTGATACATCTAATAGTCAACAATGTAGAGTATTGTAAAAAGTGGTAGATATCGCCATTTGTCTTGTAAAAGTTTGTAAAGTATGGGATGATTGGGAAGTTGACCGTTACGGGAACGCCAACTTAAGTTGTTGTTTTTTATCAATGTTCAAGACGTTTGTAAATAGTTGTGTCTTAATCATGGTAACGGTCAGGAAAAAGTGTCTAGCAACTTACATCTTGGACTTAGTCTATTTGTTTCGTAATTTTTATTTAACAACAATTTAATTCCCTTTCCTAATCATTAATCATGGGTTTTATGCGAATGAGGATGTGTACGAGCATGCATGTTTATTCCGTCATTACGGCCATGTATGCATGTCTCAGTTGCCTTGTTGGTTTATTACTATTGGTGAAAGTTAGAAGATCCCTACCCTATATCATTCTTCATCCTAACCCTTGGTTAACTCGAATGAGGATGTGATCGAACACACATGTCTATTCCGTCGTTACGGCCATGTCTGTGTGCTTCAGCTGCCTTGTTGGTTTATTACTATTGGTGAAAGTTAGAAGATCCCTACCCTATATCATTCTTCATCCTAACCCTTGGTTAACTCGAATGAGGATGTGATCGAACACACATGTCTATTCCGTCGTTACAGCCATGTCTGTGTGCTTCAGCTGCCTTGTTGGTGTGGTACTTTTGGTGAAAGATTGTAAAATGATCAACCCTAAGCTTTATAATAAAAACCTATTTTACCTTTATAAACTTGTTACTCCTTAGCTCTAGTGATGGAGATGTGTATCCTTGCCAAGCCTATGATAGAATACTCGTCACGACCAAGCAATTGAGCGAATTAGTTACATGTTACCACATAGATTAGTTGAGTGATTTGAGTGTTTTCATCTTCCTATTTCGTGAGGTGTTTGGTTGTGTACTTGTAATAGATCGAATAAATGCTTAAACGGAAAAATCCTTAGGGATATATTTTTATAAACTTCTAAAGGCTACTTGAGGACAAGTAGGATTCAAGTGGGGGGATATTTGATGACATCAAATAACGTCTATTTTATAGCATCATTTATCCTATGTAATTGACCCATTTTGTATAATTATTGCAAAAAATTGTTACTTAATCGTTCATATTTGAGAATTGCAGTAATTATAGAGTACTTGGTAAAGATTGACTAAAAGGCACGCATTCTGGAGCTTAAACGAAGATATTTTGAAGATTATTGTTCTGACAACCAATACGCCGTATCCATCAAGGAAGATACGGCGTATATGTGCCTGCACTCACCAAAGACCACGAAGGAAACAAGATCAATACGCCGTATCCAGAAGAAGGCAATACGCCGTATTCAAGCTATATGGGAATAAAATATTCTAGAAGATATCAAACGTGGTCCCTACTCCAAGAAACCCTAATACGCCGTATCCAAGACATTGGATACGCCGTATCAAACCGACTTCAGACCCTATAAATAGAAGACTCAAAAACGAGTTGTAAGTGTGCAAAATCATATTATCGATATTTAAACCATAAAAGTCGATTTTCAGAGGAGAAAAAGAGCAGAAGAGGTCGAGCAACGCGATTAATTACATAGGAGACAACGTGTAATTTCTTATACTCTTGTAATCATTCAGTTTTTGGTATCATTCGTTAACTCGGTTAGTTTACCTTAGCTAAATCATTACTTTTGTATTAAATATGACGTTTGAAGGCTAATACCTTCGGGTATTAGCCATTGTTATGAAGATCTTAATATTTGGTTTGTTTATCTCGATTTCTTAATTTATCGTTGAATTGCTTGTTTATGTTTATCATCATACTTGTTTACGTGCTTTTGTATGCGACCTATCATTCAACTGGATCTAGTGATACGGACCAAGTAATCTAGATACCAGGATAGCTCTCTATATAGTGATTTATACATCTAGACCAATATGATCACAATTAATGATCTATCTTTGCCCTTAGATTGTGAGCTTAGTTGGACCATAAGGTAACCTTGGTATCAACGAGTACGTTCTAATCAATTGGTAAAAACTTGGTTAGTGGACTACTAGTGTATGAATTGCCATTAAGCAGTAAGTGGGTAGAGTCTCTATAAGCTAGGGTTTAACAAGATCACCATTGCCTTAATCCCTAAGATAGATTATAATAAGCAAATAAGGATGCTTTATGCGGATGTGTTTAATTATGACAAGATTCTACGTGTCTAGGTCTTAGGAAGAAGTAACGCCTAAGTCTTAAGAATGATATGCCGCTTCGAGATAAGTAATCTGATTCGATCCAAATAGTCTATATAAAATAAAATATATATAACTAAATATATCAAACAAGTAATAGTATAGTGAGTATCCCGTTAGATAAGCAAATTACTTTAGAAAAAGTAATAGTCTATCTTCCGAGTGTCGTTTCCACGGCGAGAGATGAATTAAAATTCACGAGAATGTTTCGTTTGATGCTTGAATGGCAAATATTTTCGTTTTTAAAAATTATGGTTTTTAATACTAATAATATACTATAAAAACTATAATAAAGCTAAAATAATACTAAAACGGGCATGTTCGCTAAATAACAATAAACGACAATGACAATAAATTAAATAACAATAAACTAAACAACAATCAACGATCAAATAATAAACGAGCATACCACAAGTCTACGATAAATATGACAATAATAACAACTAAACTAAGCATAAACGAATAAAGCAACAAATAAATATACTAACTAAGCATGACAACTAAATGGACAATAATAATAGACATGTTAAAATAAAACTACAACTAATAAAATGGAAATACACGCTAATCATGACAACTAAAACTAATAAGCATAACGATAATAACAATTATATTAAGCTAAATAAACTAAAACTACTAATAAACTACGAGCATAATGTAAAGCAATAACAATAGCAAAAAGTAAACTAGACATGGCAATGAAACTAACAAGCAACAATAATGATATCTAGTCTAAGAAAAACAGCAATCCGCATAAACATAATCGCTAAACATTATAACTAAGCTACAAGCGACAAATGAAACAACGATAATAATAAACTAAACTAAACATGACAACTAAAATAACAATAATAGACATAACGATAAAAGTCATAATAAGCAAATTTAAACTACAACTAATTAGAATTAAAAAAATAAATTTAGAACCCGAATGCCGAAACCGAATCGATTATAATCACCCGATCTAATAAACTAGTAAACTAGCTTAATAGACCCTTCAGCTCCACGCCTCATGAGTTGACTGATCCATCACAAGACAAGAAAAAGTTAAGCAATACAATATGTTGGATCTACTTTTATAAAACTAATTAAGCTAAACTAATATTTTTGTATTTTGAAAGTTTATTTAAAATCTAATTTTTATCCCTAAATGAACACACTGTTAATATTAAAATAGTTATACCCACATTGTACTAATTGTTAGTCAAATTACAATTCAAAACGTGGCAATGCAATACCAACAAAAGCCCATTATCAATTTTTATAAAAACTAGATACAACCTACTAACATTTGAAAGCCCAAATTAAACTAACGAGGCCCATACGAAAAATCATAAAATCAAACAATAAGCAACTAGTTTTAAAATAAGCTAAAGCAATTAAGCCAACACAGAAATAAGCTAAAGAGATATCTACCAACGATAAGCAAAAACAGAAAGCAGTAAAAAAAAATAATAAGCTGAACCAAAACAAAAAAAAATAAAATAATAATAAGCACTCGAAGTTCCAAATGAGACAAATACCGAATAAGCACTAGAAATTCCAAACGAGAAATAATAAGCATTTAGACCAAACCATAAGCTGAACTAAGCCTTAACAATAACCAGTCATTAAGCTAAAAATCTCTAATCCATAGATCGCAACTTAATAAGCAAATAAGCTAAACCGAACATCTTGCAAACTATTTAAGCTAAAAGAGAATCCGAGATAAGCTAATGGAAAGCTTATTCAGATCTGAAATAAGCTTAGCGAAATAGAAGTAGTTCAAACTAGAAATAAGCACTTGTATGCAAGAAAGAAAATAAATAAGCTCTTTTAACATAAACCATAAACTTCCTTAAACCAAAACAAATCTTGTTACAAAAAAAACTGAAATAAGCTGGAACCAAATAGTAAATAAGCTGAAAGAAGTTACAAAAATAAGCTAAATATTTTTAGAGTATTCTAAAAATTAAACTAAGCTATTAAAAAAAACTACTACTGAACTAATTAAAAACTAAACAAAAAAAAAACTCTCTGCCTCCCCACTGCTGCTTGCGTTCTATTATATCCAAAGTTGATGAGGTGAAAAAAATGTAAATCTTGTCTCAACCGCCACATTATAAATGAGCCAATCACTGCCTTGTTTTTTTGTACCCTCGGATCACGAACTAGAATAAGAAAATCCAACCGCTGTGATTGAGCCACGTGCCCTCCTTTACTAGCTTCCTTTCAACGCAGTTCATTCTTCCGTTGGATTCATTTTGCAATTTGAAGTTAGATGAAAACTATACCCACGTGGCCATCTTTTACTTGCCCATAAATATTAGTGGGGGATCACGTGGGTACTTGTGGAATTAATTTGGACTCACATGCAATTATTTTTCTTCCCATCTCTAATTTTTGAAACAGATTTATGCAACATGCTTAGACTGAGATTTGAGTTTCAAAATGGGCCTCAACTTAGAAGTTGGGCTGAGATTTGTATGAAATTGTGTTGGACCGAGTATTGTAGTATTGAATCTTTAAATATAATGGGTCGGTCCAACCCATATAAATGGTGTCGGGCTGGCCCAATAAAAAATGAAGGCACCGTTGGAACTGAATTTCCGTGCTTTTTTCAATGGCATGCTCAGGAAATCTTTACGACTTCGTCTTTGACTTTTGACTTTGACTTGGTTGACTTGACTTTTCACGCTCTCATCATTCTTGTGCTCGTTTTTGTCCGTTTTTGCTTTTGTTTTTGTCCTTTTTTGAATATCTGTTACCTGCACATCATAAATCACAAAACACAAAAATACAATGCATTTTTGATATTTTAATTATGTTTTTGGTCTTTTGGGTTCGTTTTTCATGGTAAAAGATATGTATGAAATAGCGAATAGCATAATCATTACACTAATAAACAAACCAACATTCTGATTGGATTAATAAGGGTTAATATAGTTTTCTTATATTTGGCTAGACCGCTCTTTTATCTTTTGTTAATTTGCTTGCGTGTGTTTTAGTGTCTTGAATTGGTTTTAGTCACCACCAAACCCGTGCCAATCTCTCAGACTGAACCCTCCCCCCCCCCCCCCTTATCCATTAGATTTAGAATTAACATAGGTTTAGCATAGGTTTAGCATAGATTAGACTAACTTAGATTAGAAAAACCAAAGTATTAATAAATTATAAGATTTAACTTCGCTTTAAGTGTTCGACACCCTACAAACCATGAAACTTCCACCGACCAGGTACACTGCCCGTTAAAGTGTTGTTTTTGGTTAAGTTGACAAAATATAAATTTAAAACTTGAATCGTAATTTAACACCACACAATAACACATCAACAACATAAATCTACATGTTGTTCATCAATGAAAAACAATGTTGTTCATTAATAATAAGTGTTTTTCATCAATAAAAAGAGTTGTTAATAAATAAAAGGTCTTTTTCATCAGTTAGTGTTGTTCATCAGTTGATCAAATAACTAAAAATTTATTGTGGTACACCAATTAGTGCATTTAAATGAACTTTTATAAGGGAAAACTTTATTAGGTATTTTATCAAACACTTTTTGTGCATTAAATATGTTTAAAACGTCATTTTTAAAATGCGATATCTCACTTATATCATATCGGATATGAGTGATTCAAATTTCCGGATAAAGAATAGCCAAAAAACTACAACTTTTATGTTTTAAGTTTTGCGTAATTCAGCCTTTAAGTTAGACAAAATTAGGGCCAAGATGTCGAAAATTTCAAAAAAAATTAATACCCACTTAAAAATTGAAAAAAAAGTTGCGATTCATATATAAAAATTCATAAGTAATTAAAGATGATTAAATTTTGGGAATTATGGTGAAGTCAGATTTTGGTAAAAGCTTGTCGTTTAAAAGGTATGTGCGTTTGAAGTTTGAGGATGAAATGCAAAAATGAGTCAAATGACCAAACTACCCCTGGTCAAATGAAAAAAGGAGGTGTATGAGATGTGTTTTAATATTGACTGTTGGATGGGGATCTAATGGATAAAAACCATTTTCTACACTTTTTAAAAATATATCGCTTTATAAGGGATCATAACTTAAAGAACCCCTAGATTGACCCTAAGTCAATCTAGGCGATCTCGATCATCGACCAAAACCCTAGGGTTTTACAAACCTTAGTTCGATCGTTATTTACTAGCGATTAGGGTTTCCTAAACCCTAATCATTCCATAGTTTGACCCCGAAGATCATTTAGGGTTTTACCCATAATTCATACTCGCCTAACTTGCGATAAGTTCATAACTTTTATCCTACCGGTACAGTACTGGTGGATACCTGACGCAGTCTAAAAGTGGTGATCATTCCCAAAACCCTAGAAGTTCAGGAAGAAGCATTAAAATTAAGAAGATGACGTTTTGTGTAACAAAGAAGTTTAAAGGAGCTTACGCTAGCAGGTTTAACAAGTAAGTACTTATAACCACCCTTTATGCGTGTTAGTTAGGCTATATCACTATACGAGAAGATCTGACTATAAGGTTTTGGTATGCATGGATTTATTTGTATAATTTCTAGCTGTGCATATACATAACTCATACGGGTGACCACCAGAACCTTTTAGTTTATTGATTATTATGATTTTATTTTACCATGGTATGTTTACGTATGGTATGTAAAATGTGTTTAAGGAATGATTTGGGATGGTTGTGTTGTTTGGTTTCCCGTGTTGAACAGTAAGGACCCGATGGTATGATTGAGATCATGAAGCTCGGGTTACACTTTTGTTGGGTAATGCTCATATCATAATAAATAATTATATGACAAGAAATATGTGAGCGTATGGGGTCACATACGTATACACCGAGGTGTCATCTTTATAATGTATTTAATATTATTATAGTAGTTATATTATTTACATTGTTAGGAATTATGAATTTCTAGTTCCTACTGGTAGTTATACTCGTTCCTACTGGTAGTACACAGTTCCTGCTGGTAGTAAGATTTAGTCTTCCTGGTCTTTTGGAAAGTCCTGGTCTTATGGAAAGTATTAAACGACATTCAGAATGATTAGGAGGTTACAAGTTTATTTAGGAAATGATTAATTATATTGATGTAAAATACTTAGGCAGGTATTTATTATATTGTAACCACCTAGGACCCCTTGCACTATAAAAGGAGGTCCTAGGGTGTAGAGATAATGATCACTTTGATACACACATTCTCTACACATATTTCTCTCATACTTAGTTAAGCTTTAAGGTTGTAAACCCTGTTACTGTTCAGAGTAACCGTATTAATATATTGAGGCTACAAAGTTTGATCTATTTCTATTGTTCTTCTTACATATAAAGATTAGTTTCCGCATAGTCTTTGTATTTTGATCAAGGCTTCCAAGATCGTTCATGAATAGGTTTTCTACAAGTGGTATCAGAGCCTCGTTGAGAAGCTTTGATTAAGAAGACAGATCTCACAATTTATGTTGCTGAAGAAGACATGTCTTGCACACTTCCAACTCCTTGACATTGAGGTAACTTATATGACAGAAACTAAAGTTAGAGAATTTAATGTTAAACTAAAGAAAAAGCATGTTAATCAATATAATATGGTAACTAGTTGTTCATATGATATCTAAAAATTAATATGATGAACTTCAAAAACAGTTTTCTGATTTAGATGAACAATATAATGAAAATTATATACAAGTTCAGGCATATAAAAGTTCTCTTAAAACTTTGGAAAAACAGAAAAAGATCCTTCTGAATAATCAATTGGTCTTTGAAGAAAAGATTAGGGTATTGTCTAGTGAATTAGAAAATACAACTAATCTATTGAAATATTCTGAAAAAGTGAATGCTGAGATGAGTTTGGAAAAACAGGCATACAAGGCATAAGACTAGAAATGAAAGAGCATCAATGCTAAATGGACAAGTTTATTCCAAAATCTTGTAAAAACTAATTGATAGCTCAAATGACTAAATGAGACTAAAAGTGGCTGTGGTGTTGACAAATATATAGGGGAAAATGAGTTAGGATAGGATGACTCTGAATTTAGTGTATTTACCCCTACTCTTGAAGATGTGGAAGGCACACCTCTCTATAACAAGTTTGCCAAAACTGATAGAATGAAAGCAGTCCCCCCACCTTTTTCAAGTAACTACATTCCTCTATCAGATCCCACTGACCTTGATGAATCAACAAATGACCTATGGACCCCCAAACAGACCCACACAAGAGAAATCCTGAACCCAAAACCATGACCTGACTCTTGTGAGTCCAACTCTAGTGGTAGAATCACTGAGTCTATGCCTAAACAGTTATAATTAAACCCAAGACTATAAATATGCCTTGTAAGCCAACTTAAGTGCTAAATCACCATGTGTGGCGTTCCTAAATCTTGTTTGTGCTAGGAATGAAAGTGTAGGAAAGCAATAACCCTAGGAAAAACATTAAAAGTCCTAGAGGTAAATAAAAGAGGTTGGAAATGGTAATATGACTCAAAAATTTAGTGAAAATTTTTTGAGTTAACAATAAGCTGCATGTGTGGTAGATTTAGTCTTTGCATTATACCTGAAAAATAAAAGAAAGGTTAATGATCAAAAACAGGTTACACCCTTGTGGAACAACTCAAGGAGGGTAAATCATCAAAACTCTGGTAGATTTTCTCACCCAAGTCCAAAAAGTAACATGGTTCCACAAGCACTGCTCACTAAATCTGGCCTTGTATATGTTAATTCACTTAAAAGACTCTTTCACAAGAAAACACCTAATTACAACAGATATTTCAATAGGAGTGTTAATTCTGTTAAGGATACAAGGGTTCATACTGCTAGGCCAAAGACAGAGGTTAATACTGTTAAGGCCTCAGCTAGTTGGGTCTGGAAACCAAAACAAGAAGTCATAGACCATGTTTCCAAATCAAATAATGCATCAAAGACTTTAACTAGATATGATTATGTTGATGCTTATGGACGATTCAAAACTGTTTTGGCTTGGGACTTCAAAAGGCACTAACTTTCTTCTGCAGGGCAATTCACATTTGGGACAGAAACTTGGTCACTAACGACAGTTTTGGTTGGTTCGGGTAGCTTTACCCAATATCGTGTAGTTTGTGCTGCTAGTTGTGTCCGACATCGGACATCACTCATTGTGATTCTCGGTGTTTGTTCTTACACAAAGTTTATTATCATTTTGAGGGGAGGCAAATTTGGAATGGCGAATTCTTAGCTCCATTTGAGGGGAGGCTAAGTGTACAGTTTGATCTTAAAGAAATTATGGCTGTCCTTTTTGTGAATCAACAAAAGTATTTTGAAGTAATGAAATGTTTTTCATAGAAAAATATATTTTTGGATTTTGAAGAGCAAAATGTTTTTGTTGGAATGATCATAGACGGTTTTCAGTGATAAATGGTTTTTGATGTGCAACACCCAATGGTTCTCAATTCCCAGGTCTCAAAGACTAGAACGAATTGAATAGCTTTAATAGTTTGCTCAAAACTATAGGGTATTTAACTCACCCGTGCTTCTTTTGCTGAGAGTTGAAATGGTCATCAATCCACCATGGATAATGCCCTTATTGGGAACCAAAGGATTGGCTAGTCCAAACGCAAACGGCTTTTGGTAAAGACTTAACAAATCCGTTGATAGCTGACAATTTGCTAAAAATTGTAAGGTAATCAACTCACCTTGTTATCACAATAAAGAGTTGGCTAGTCCTGAGCAAACGACTACAGGTAAAGACATGTCAAATCCGTTTATGGCTGTAATGACTTGCCAAAAGTCATATAGTTCTTCCACTTCCTATGATTCATGTTCTGAAAGTGGAAAATGGTTTTAGTCCTCCATGGATCATCCCCTTTTCTGGGTGCCAATGGACTGACTAGCCCAAGAGTGAATGGCTACTTGGTAAAGGCTCATCAAACCCATTCATGTAGCTGTGGTGGTCTTGTTGCAGTCCAAGATTAGATGCTGATTTTCATAATGCTGTTAATGGTTGATCTATTTGAACAATGTTTCTACTCAAGTTAAGTATCATCTGCTTTCATTCAATATTTCAAGCAGCTTATACTTCAATCTTCAAAGTCTTTGGTATATGTCCAAGAAAGATCAAGCAGATCAGAGATCAAGATCATGATTACATCCTCAAGCTCACAAATGCAGATCTTCTTAGAAACTTGAAGTTAACCAAGTCAAATTCAAGTTTAGGGGAGGATTGTTAGGAATTATGAATTTCTAGTTCCTACTGTTCCTACTGGCAGTATAAAGTTCCTACTGGTAGTACACAGTTCCTGCTGGTAGTAAGATTTAGTCTTCCTGGTCTTTTGGAAAGTCTTCCTGGTCTTTTGGAAAGTCCTGGTCTTATGGAAAGTATTAAACGACATTCAGAATGATTAGGAGGTTACAAGTTTATTTAGGAAATGATTAATTATATTGATGTAAAATACTTAGGCAGGTATTTATTATATTGTAACCACCTAGGACCCCTTGCACTATAAAAGGAGGTCCTGGGGTGTAGAGATAATGATCACTTTGATACACACATTCTCTACACATATTTCTCTCATACTTAGTTAAGCTTCAAGGTTGTAAACCCTGTTACTGTTTAGAGTAACCTTATTAATATATTGAGGCTACAAAGTTTGATCTATTTCTATTGTTCTTCTTACATATAAAGATTAGTTTCCGCATAGTCTTTGTATTTTGATCAAGGCTTCTAAGATTGTTCGAGAAACGGTATTTCAACATTTACATTGGTTAAATATCTCACGATCGACTAACGGACGTTAATTATGTCGTTAGAATAATCAACGAACGGGCAGCTATTTAATAAGTGATGTACTTGTTAAATGGACTAGACCCAAAAACAAATACGGGAAGCACATATGTTGTATAGGAGTCGACCATAGGGGACTAGTAAACAATGGAGAATTGTTTTGATGGTTAAGTGTAATTAACCATAAGTTATATTGGGATATCGATTTAAGCATATCCCGTAACTTGGAAAACAATTAACACACAATATTCTCCCCTCTTTTCCTCTTATTTTTAGCCGTGACCTATGGTGGTTCTACCTAGGGTTTTCGGTTTAGTTAGAAGAGTTATAACTACAGTAGGAACTAGGAATTCTAATTTCCTAACATCCTCCCTAAACTTGATTTGACTTGGTTAACTATCAAGTTTCTAAGAGAATGCATTTGTGAGTTGAGGAAGTAATCATGATCTAGATTCTTTGATTGCTTGATTTTCTTGGGACATTTATACCAAAGACTTGTAAGATTGAGTATAAGCTGCTTTGTAAAATTAGAATGAAAGAGAGGCGACTAAACTTTGCGTAGAACATTTGTCAAATAGATCCAACCATTACAATAACTCATTATGAAAAATCAACATCTATATCGCAGGAAGCAACAAGCGAACAGTACAAGAATGTCTAAATTGAGCCTTGTACCAAGTAGCCATTCATTAGGGCTTAGTCAGTCCATTGGCAACACGAAAGGTGATGATCATGGGAGATGAAACATTTTCACTTTCAGAACATGACTTCATAGGATGTGGAAGAATATTGACGCTTCTTCGGCACAGTATTCCACCAGCCTTAAACTGGATTTGATATGTTTTACCTGTAGCCGTTTTTGCTAGGACTAGCCGAACTCTTTTTTGTGAATAACAATGTTGAGTTGATTATTACAAATTTATTAGCAATTGCAGATATCAACGGATTTGTTAAGTCTTTCCAAAAGCCGTTTGGCATGTTGGATAGCCCGAATCCTTTAGTTTCCCAATTAAGGGCATTATCCAGATGGTGTGGAATGATGTGTTTCAACTTCCGCAAAAGGAAGCACGGGTGAGTTAAATACCTATAGTTTCTGAAAAAAACTATTCAACGCTATCATTGTTCTAGGTCTTTGAGACCTGGGAATTGAGAACCATTGGGTGTTTGCAACCAAACAAACCATTTGATCCCTGAAATACCGTCGAGATGATATTCAACGAAAACATTTTGCTCTTCAAAATCCCAAAGTATATTTTTCTATGAAATAAAATAATATAATGTTCAAATTATCTTTTGTTGATTCACAATACGGACAGCATAATTTCTTTAAGATCAAAATTAACTTAGCTCCCTAAATGAGCTAGGACTTGCCATTCCCTATTTGCCTCCTCAAATGATAATAAAACTTTGTGTATTAACAACATGTCCGCGACACACAATGAGTGATGTCCACTGTCTGACACAACTCGCAGGAACTGTTCAAGATCTATTGCAACACATTCATCAATTCCGGCACTCCACACGTTTTTATTTTTTTTTGCAAAGAGATAGTCCCACAAACAACAGACAATTCAAACAACAAATTCCTAAGCACTAAACATTTATGAAAGCCGAGCAGAACAATTAGTGCATTTTGTAGTCCAAGCCAAACAGTTTGAATTCGTCCATGAAAGCATACGTAATCTAAATCTAGTTAAAGTCTTTGATGATTATGTGATTCGAAACTGGTTATGCTTCTATTTGTTTTTGTTTCCAAACCCAACTTACGCTGTCGGCTTATATACAAATATTTCCTTTTTCTGTCTTTTTGCCCTACGGAAGTATGACCTTGTAGATTAACAAGAATTACACTCCTATTGGAAAACTTTGTTGTTATTAGGTGTTTCTCCTTTTTGAATCGACTTTACACGTGAATTACTATACAGGCAAGATTTAGTGATTAGTGCTTATGGAACCTGTTACTTTTTCGGATCAGGGTGAGAAAATCTCACCAAAGTTTTTGATCGATTACCCTCCATGAGTTGTTCCACCATAGTCGTAACCTATTTTGATCTTCATTAACCTTTTTTATATTAGTACAAATGACACATCACCCAAAAATTAGCAAGCCTTATTGTTAAACTAAAATTTTTACATAATAATTTAAGTCATATACAATTAATTCTTTTATTACCTATAGGACTGTAATTGTTTTGTAGGTCTATTTGCTGTCCTAACACTTTATTCCTAGAACACCCAGATTTAGCCTGAATTCGGAGATTCAGCATTCAGTTGGACCTTACAGGGGCATTTTCCCTTGTATTGGGATCAATTATAAATAGGTTTATGGCATAGACTTCAAGTGATTCTTACACTAGGTTGGATCCAGGAGTCAAGTCACTCAGTCTTGGGTTAGAATTTCAATCGTGTGGGTATGTTTGGGTCACATAGGTTATTTGTGATCATCAAGGTCAATGGGATTCTTGATAGAGGCATGTAGTTCCTGAAAAGGGTGGGGGGAATGCTTTTATTCTAACAGTTTTGACATACATGTTATAAAGGGTGTGCCTTCTAACATTCAGGAGTAGGCGGTATAAACACTAATACAGAATTATCCATCCTAAATCACTTTCTATATATTGTCAAACCCAAGATTTTAGTCCGTATAGTCATGAGTATCACCATTAGTTTTTACAAGATTTTTAGAGAGAAAATTGTCCATTTAGCATGAGGGTCTTTCATTTTCTAGTTAGCTGTAAGTTGTTTTTCCAAACTCATTATCAGCTTTTTTTTAGAATATTTCGTTAGCTTAGTAGTAAATTCTACTTCACTAGACAAACCCTAAAACTAATCTTCAACGACCAATTGAATTATTAGAAGTGGATCTTTTTAAGTTTTTATAAGAGTTTTAAGAGACCTTCTGTATATGCCTTGACTTGTATTTAATTTTCTATTCTATAGTTCACTTCTAAATCAGAAAACTGTTTTTGAAGGTTATCGATATAATTTTTTAAGACTTATCTATGAACAACTTGTTACTCCTCATAGTGATTAACATGCTTTTCTTTTAGTTTTAGCTTTAAATTAGCTAACTTCCGTTTTTGTATCTTAAAAAATAGTTACTCAATGTCAGGAGTTAAAGATGTTGCAAGCCATGTTTCTTCAGCAACACAAATGTAGAAGATCTTGTTCTTTTTTAATCAACGCTTCTCACGAGGCGCTCTGATTCCAATGTGGAAAACCTTTTAAAAACGATCTTGGACCTGATCAAATACAACGACTTTGCCGGACCTATCTTATATGTAAGAAGAACAATAGATAATAGATCAAACTTTGTAGCCTTCAATTATTAATACAGTTACTTCTCAACGTAAGAGGGTATACAACCTTGAGCACTCTTAGAAGCATTATTAAATTTTTTATTTTTAAGTTGGTTGCTTTCTTTTTCTTGCTTAAATGTTTCTAACTTACTTTTAAGCATACTAATTTTTGAGTCTTTATATGAGATATCTCTTTTTAGATTATCAAGTTGCTCACAAAAAATAACCTCATTCTTTTTGTAAAAGACAAGTTGCTCTTCTACTGATGCTAACCCTCTTTTATAAGTAGCTAAATTGAACTCAGATTTGTTAAACTCTATTCTTAAATCATCAAGTTGAGTTTTAAGAGTTTCAAAGCTTTTTAGATAGGTTTTTAAACAAGTTTTTTCATTATGTACCTCAGAGTCTGACAAAGCCATAAAAGCCACGTTTGTAGGGACTTCATCATCTGCCATATAGCTCCAGTCAAAACCAGCTTCATCAATAGTCACCATGGCTTTAGAAGAGGTTTCTTCTACATTTACAGTCCTTCTAGAGATGTCTTGATTCTTGTTCCTGCTATCTTGGTTCCTAGATCATCTGCATTCCCTTATAAAGTATCCCATCTTATGGCAGTTGCAACACTCCACCTTGGACTTGTCATATCCAGCTGTGTCACTTCCATTGATAGTGATATTTCTACCAGTTTTCAGGAAAAACCTTCTTGTCCTCATGCTCAGCAATGCTAACTGCCACTTCAAATCCATCTCTTCTATGTCATCTTCATGGGTTTGTTCAAGGTCCTCATATACAAGTTGAGACCCGTTTGGTTGACTGGCCAAAAATGCATAAACAGTGTCATCACTTAAGTTAGCATTACTAACTTGAGTACTAGCAATGCTAACTTGAGTGCTAGCAAGGCTAACTTGAGTGTTAGCAGTACTAACTCTATAAGCAGTATTAACTTCATTAGTACTGCTAGGGGATGACATAAAAGCCATATTCTGAGAACTTGAGCTTGAGCTTGCAATTCTTTTAACCTCTTGTTCAACAATCTTAAAATTGTTGTAGAGATCATCAAAGCTCATTGCGTCTAGATCAGGTTTATTCCTCCAGAAAACAACATGAGTATTCTACTCAGAAGACAGACTTCTCAAAAATTTCAAATTGAGATCTTCTTGTAAAATATTTTCACCCAAGATAGCCAGCTTACTTACAATCTTCTGAAGCCTGTTGAAAATAAAGTCAAGAGACTCTATGCTTGGAGCATTAAAGTTCTCATATATTTACTTTAGAAGAGTCTTATGAGTCTTCTTTGTGGCTTTATTACCACCAAATCTTGTTTGTATAGCAACAAACAAAGTCTTAGCATCCTTGTACTAATTAAATGTCGTTAAATGTTCATTAGGAAGTGCCATCAGTAACCTACTTCTTGCCTTCACATCATTCTTCCTTTGAACCTTTTCTTCAGTAGTTACAGGACCTGGTATTAGTGTAGTTGAGGTACCATCAGCATTTGTTGTTGTTTGAGCTGCTAGTTTGAATCAGTTTCTATTCTCTATGACATCCCATAAAGCATAGTCTTGTACATAAAAGTATTGCTCAATTCTTAGCCTACATATATCATATTCACCCTATTTGAGAATGGGCAACTTTGCAGTAGTAGTGGTTTGAGCAGTTTCTAGATCCATCTCTTCCTTGTGAGTAAAGGGTTCTTCTTGTTAGTTTCTTCTAGATCAAAGTTTCAAAACACAAGCTCTGATACCACTTGTTGATCCCAACTTAAGATCGATTCCTTAGCTTGAAAAGATTAAGTTACTTTGGATAAATCCAAAACAACTATGGTAGAAACTTTGTGAATACTAAAGAGTATGCGGAATCTACTCTTTAATACTTAGAAGAATATTAATAAAACTGTAAACTGTATGAATAATGATATTACTAAAAAGCTCAAATATTATTATTATTAATAATACGAGTACTCTGTGTAGTATTAGAGTTTACAACCTTGAAGCTAAATATCAAAACGTCCATCTTAAAAACCATAACCTAGGATCTCCTTTTATACACCAAGGAGTCATTTACAAGATAACTACAAATCTTATATAATTCTAATCTTATACGTATCTTTCTAACTTTATAAGGTATACACTAAATAAGTCAATACAAATCACTTGACACGTCTTTATCACTTTAGCAGTCTTAATCTTCATCCAGCAGTCTTAAGTCCTCCAGCAGTCTTAATCTTCATACAGCAGTCTTAAGTCCTTCAGTAGTCTTAAGTTAGTACTGACAATACTAACTTACTCTAGCAGTACTAACTTTCTCCTAGCAGTACTAACTTTTGCCTAGTAGTACTAAGTAACCCAGCAGTAGTAAGTTATGCCTAACAACATTAACTTGCCCAGCAGTACTAACTGGTTACTACTGGCAGTTGTAACTTGAGCAGTACTAATTCTTGGCTTGGCAGTACTAAGTATGAAGACTTTTAATTCCCAACATAGGTTTAAGGTTTTGTAAAATGGAGTGACCTCCCTTTGGGGGAGATTGTTACGAATACAAAAAGTATCGGTCACTTCTATTATAGCATTAGATAGCTCGTTAAGTATTATTTGGAACCTAAATAGGCTAGCTTAGGAAGAGCCCATGGAAAGCCTATGGAGAAAGCCCATAGGCTGGCTCTATTAGGCATATAAATACCCTTTCCATGCCATGGAAAGGGTGTTGGTTGTTCATTTTTCACATTTGATAATCTAAGTTTTCCTTCTTCACTTTCTCTCTCTAAGTGTTCATCCAACCACCTCTCTTTCCCTCTCAAACCTTAAACGAATCCTTCCTTGGTATGTGTTAAGATTTCTTTCACTTAGCCAAGAGTGTCATGTTCGTCTCCTTAACCAATCCATTCTTCTGTTGTATCACTGCAACACCCAAATGTTTGGCAACCCCACTCTTCATACATTGCTGTGTAGACCTCAGATTACAAAAATCAAGAACATTACCCGTCTTGATCTTCCACCCAGTCTGATATTCTCCTAACTGCTTCCTACCCTTCAATGTCTTTCTGGTCACTGCCTGACTGTCTAGGGTATATACGTAATTATCCCTTCGTGTTCCTGATAGTACCACCAACAAACCCTTTATAACCTTGATCGTACCTGACTGCATCTTCACGGTAAAACCCTCTTTTTCAAGAGTATCCAGCGATATCAAGTTTCACCTTAATTCTGGAACATGCCTAACGTTTTCCAACACGAAACTTGACCCATCCCTCATCTGTACATAAACCTTACCTTTTCCTGCTCCTTGACCAAGCAGTCCGTGTTTGTCTTCTCTTCGGGTTGCTTATCCTCCAACAGTCTTCGAGCCACTGCAATATCATTGTTACTAACCTAAAAACCCTCAGCTTCACGATCCCCTTGACCTCCCTGCTGTTCCACCTCAAACCAAATAATTTTTTCATCATGTACTCCATGGACTCCTGTTTCAACACCAGGACCAAGTTGTTTGAATCCAACTTGTTTTGAGCGTCCATGCTTTTATACAATATTCCCATCGAGCTTTTCAATGTTTAACCTAGTATTCATACTAGCCATTCTTCTTTAACCTTGCTTTACCGATATAACCTTAAGAATAAACCTTCTTAGAAATCGATCAAACCAAGAAACCCTTCAAAAAACAAAACCCTTTCTTACTCAAATATCGATTGAACCATGGGCATAAAACCGTCCAACAAATCGACAACCCATGAATCAAGAAAGTACCCGACGCTTTTTGAAGTAACCCTTGTCGTACTTTATTTATGCAAAACAATTTCTTGTAACCTAAGAAACCTTGTAACCTCAAAAAGTCTTGGACTTATTCTTCGACCCTTTGTTTATTCTGATAACCTTGTGATATAAACCTCACAACATCGAATCAAACAAAGTACCTTGTGCAATAACTCCCTTAAGTCTTCTACACCTTGTCGCGGACCCGGACAATCGAAGAACTCAATATCCTTTACTTGTCAATGCCCACCTGTTGCAACCTTGTCGTTCACGAACCTGAACACCAAGAAAGTTGTTGTCGCGAACCTTGTAGTGCAAACAGAAGATACCATCTTGCTCTTACCAAAAAACCAAACAACAAAGACCTCTTCTTGATCGATCCTAGTTAACCATAGAACCCGCGAACATGAGCTCTTAATACCACTTGTAGGATTTGATCACCTTACAACCTGGTTACTAGTGCAGAATAAATCCGATCTTGAAGATGAACACACCCCAGCAGTTTATGTATGAACAAAAAAAGAAAATATGCACAAGAATATAACCCTCAATATTAAATGTTTAGTGAGTAAAGAAAGAATGAAGTATAAACCCCTTCCCCTAACATCCTTTTATAGAGATGAGGAGGAGGATGAGCTTGGAAAGAATGAAGTACAAAACCCCTTCCCCCTCACCTCCTTTTATAGAGACGAGGGGGAGGATATGCTTGGGCCGTAAAGAAACCCAACGACCCTAATATGGCTATGATTAAAGCTAAATTTATAGTAAACCCCCTAGCCTATTGACTAAAGTGAATACTATATCTTACATCTTTCATTCTTAAGAGATGTCAGCGATTACCTTGTTTAAGGAAACCCAAGTGATGCTTTTAAAACTTCTCTTGATCATTTTGCGTTTAAATTACGACTAATCTGCAATGAATATAGTCATATGAAAGTATATGTATGTTTATTATGTTGTGGAAACTGAATCAAGAAGTTCAAAAGTACTATATAACTTCAAAAAGTACTATAGACCGCTGAGAAGATGAAGATAAAGGTATAGAGGATTATATTGAGTTTGATTTTATGCAACGTTCAGGTTTGCGAAATGATTAAGTATGTTTAGGTAAGCACCAGTTATGATTATGATTGTGTGTGTTTGTGTGGTTAGAGGGTGTCTTTCCAGTTTTGCTCCCTAGTTTTACTTTCCATTTGAAGACGAGATTGCGTTGACTAAATCGATGACCATTGTTATGCTTTTACCTAAACAACACAAAGTACTTAAGGTTCACTTATTTCTCACCTATAATATGAACCCGGGAATGCAAAAATGAGATAATTCGTTATTAAGAACTATCCATTGGAATTAGCATAGGAAATTTTGGTAGAGGCGACAATTGCTATACGTTTACTCATCAATGGGTCGATATGGGCTGTGTATATATCTCAAACACGTCTAAAACAAAAAACTTGGCTAAAGGCTAAAGCGAGAATAGGTCAAATGGGTTGAAAATTCACCAAAGTAGTAATTTTTGAGGCAAATTATGATATTTATTTCCCATTCAAGATGTCTAAACCAAAGGCAAGTCAAACATCCATACTTTGACTTTTTTTTGCCAATGTACTACATCTAGAGACATTATCAGTTCAACACTATTTTCCCGATTCTCTCAACTTGTGGCACAAGATATTTTTTGTGGCTAACAAGGATTCAACAAGCAAGAAGTTCATGTTCAGGACGACCGCTACATTACAGGATAGTTTAAAGCCTAGAAATGGGTGAGTTCGGCTATGTTACCATATGAATGGTCTATGAAATGTTTATAACAAAGACTAGAGATATTCACATGAACAAGTCTCATTGGTTCCAAAAAAATGTAGGTCTTGTCCAAAACAAAGATATTACAAAAGTGTGCCTTTTAAATACATCTAGGCCATTTCTATTAATAATGAGTGTAGTGAAGCTCGCGCATTGCAACGAGATTTAATATATGTTTTTCTTTGGATACCCTCTAACTGGATATATGTTGCATGTGTTTGGATATATGTTTGTGATACCCTCTAACTGGACTTTTTTTTTCTTCTTTCAGGTTGATTAATTCTTCTTGGTGTATAACCGTGTTGGGCAAATCAGGTGTGTTTGTTTTAGCTTATATTTCAGGCTACAATGATCCTGAAGATGAAGTGTTCCTGGAAATACAAAAGGTTAGCTTAATAAGGGGTTTTGATTTAAGGCTCAACTTAATAAGGGGTTAGCTTCATTTGGGGTTTTGATTTTAGATTTTGATTATGGGTTTCAATTCTTATAAGGTTTTGTTTTGGGTTGTAGATCTTCATGAGCAGCTTCGCATTGATGCAAACACATAAAATCTCCGCTGGCGGTTGTAGGTTTAGTGGTCATGCTGCGATAATATCTTTAGTGAGTTGGTTTAATTCTTTTGTGTAAAGCACCAACACATAAAATTCGATGTTTTGTGTTTTGAAATGGTTTATTGTTATTGGTTTCTTTGTATAAATTGTTTCTTAAATCTTCTGATGTTATACAACTATAGGGGACCAATATTGGGTTTTTAGAATTCACTTTTAGGTGTAGAAATCTAATGGTTTTGGCAGTGATTTCTATAAAAAAAACTAGAGTGGAATTGGGTTGACTTAGTTTTAAGGACAAAAGCCATTGGTATGATATTTATGTTTGCATATAATTGAGTGTGTATGGGATTTCTTATTAGAATTGCTTATTGCTTTTTGATACAACAGATGCGTGGTTTTGATGGAATTTTCTTTCAAAAACTCGTGAAAAGGCTCCTAAAATGGTTGATCGAGTGTACGGGTAACACCACTTTATATGTTTGTACCTCTATATGAACTTTGAAGATGCTCAAATGAATTTATGATTCAGTGACATGAATGTTTAGTGATAAAATTGAGATTGCTTGGTTGCTTTTTTGGTCTTTCACACGAGTTACATAAAAGGTTTATTTCGTGTATGCTCACTTTTAACGAGGTTAAGAGGGAAGATTGACAAACAAGGATACTGAATTCTTTTCAGGGTTGCCCTAAAAGTTAAAGATAATAAAACTTACGACGACGTCAGAAGAGCCCTGTTCTTATAATATGAGAAAAATTGCTTTTGTGCGAGGCATCCATAACTAAACAACCTTTAATTAACATATAAGCCATAGCACAAATGTAAATGGAATGAGTTATAGGCGTCTTTCTTTTTTTCTCTAAGCTGGATTGTGTAGTGAGTTTGAATACACCCTTTTTTGTAGCTTTGACGAAACTTATCCGTTAGAGACAACCTCTGCATCTATCAGGAATGTTGTAGATAGTGTCATAATAATAGGTGGTCAATTTGGGCTCTCTTTTATTGTTCTTACACAAACGAGCACAAACGCTAAGCCCACTGAATCTGACTCTGAGAGCAGCTAGCTTGAAACTAAAGATGTTTCTGAGTCTTCTACTGAAATCTTAGGTAAGTAAGTTTTTTCAAATCATCATTGTGGAATATATGCTATTTTGAAAAATTACAAGTACATAGGGTCTGTTTCATGTTTATCTGACTTTTTAGCCTTTTGTTCCATGTTATGAATGATATATATGAGATGCTTTTGTTTTGCAAAATTGCAGACCTAGTCTCTATATAACTCGAGATTTTTTACAAGCGTTACATGTAATGCTGCACTTTTTTTTAAATGAAGGTGATATTTTGTGGCTTCCTGTCTATTTGTCTCGCATTGTAGCATTACATTGCAGGTTACTTTCTTCACAATCCTTTCATATCTTGGTTATATTATTGTTCTTCTTAGACTTATCATGATTGTCTAAATTCATGTTTCTAAAGTTATGTGATAAAAAGCTTACCCTAATACACCAGTTATGTTCCATTAACTACTTATAAGATTTTTAGAATTTGAATATTATGTAAGCAAATTACCATTAAAGTACTTCGTAAAATACTTCCTAATATTTATTTCCATTACCATTCTAATATTCTTCATTTGTATTTAAATCATCTCTAGGTTGCACGATGACCATAGGGTGTTCTTGCTACAAATGGTATGCAAACTTTTTCACAGTAGGCCGTTCTTGCTGCAAATCATATGCAACTTGTAAGTGAAATAGAGTCTGAAAGCGGAATGAAAGGAGGTTGTTTGGGTGGTGAAATGGGGATGAAAGGAGGGGGTTTTGGTGTTGAAATTGCGGTTAAAAGGGGGTGGGTTTAGCCGCTAAAACATGGGCTAAAATGTGTGTGTTTGGTTGTTGAAAATAGGGGCTGCAGCGGCTGGGTTTCGTTGTTGCTAAAATGGGACCCGAGATCGGTGGGTTTAGGTGCTTAAATGGGGGCTGAAATGGGCGTGTTCGCGTGCTGAAATGGACGCTAAAAGGAGGGGTTTTGGTGCTGTCATTGCGGCTAAAAGGGGTGATGATGTACAATCATGTGAACACAAATATCAGGTACTTCCCTTCACTAATGCAATGTCTTTGTCGGTACAAATAGTTTATCGATTGTGTTGCTTCTCTCATATAACACGTTATGTGTTTTAACCTATTCCCTTACTTTGACTTAGAAAGAAAAAAAGTATAGATGTTATGTGTTTCAACCTATTTCCTTACTATGACTTAGAAAGAAAAAAAATACAGATGGCATAGTTGTTTTAGGTGGAGTGGCTTGCATGAAGAGATCATACGATGGTGATTGGGTAGATCAATGTAGTAAGTTTAGTTGTATTAGGGTGTGGAATTTATGAGAATCGTAAGGGGAAGTTGGTAGCGATATTGGACTTTGAAAGAGGCGTAGGAATTAAGATAGTCATAGATGATATTATGTTCGATTTTAGGAATCAAATGTTGAAATGTTAGTGGTTTATGTCAATAAGAAAATGTTGTGTCATATGTTAAAACACAAATAGTGTAGTGCAGTTTATGTGCCTAAAGCAAATTCACAAGAAACGCTGACTCGGCCGCGTTTCGCGTTTTGGATCGTTCGTACCCAAACGCGGTATGATCGCGACTCAGATCGCTCAGGATCACGATATGGATTGCTATATTCGGCGTTCCCAAAGCACATCAATCAGCATACCGAAGTTTATTGGTACGGCTTACCGAAGTCTATTGGTATGGCGTACCAAAGTGATTTGGTACGGCGTACCAAAGTGATTTGGTACGGCTAGCTTTAACCATGAGTTTAATTTAGATATTAACATAACTTCCAATATCCGCATATCGGTCAACGAAGGTCAACGGTTTGATTTTTGTGGTGTTTTCCGATGGACTGTTGTTATGAAGAAGGGAAAAGGGTGAAGCGGCTTAAAGAAAGAAAGATAGGAGACGTAGGTCAACTAATAAGTTACATAATTTGTTTTTCTGTGTTTTGTCTGGGCCAACTAATAAGATATAAATGGGTCAGTTATTCAGTTTGACCCAATAATATTATTTTGATGTTAATTACTAGTGGGCTTTCTCAAATATATAACTAAATAACAAAATTTGCAACATTTGTATAAAGTATATAATTAAGATTATTAAATATAATGATAAATTAATAAAAGTTTGTAAATTTAATATATATAAACCTATTAAAACTTATATAAATGTAAGTCTAATATGGTACATCGTACCAAATTATATGGTACATCGAACCAAAGCGAACCGGGGTGTCCCGAAATGAGCCTACCCCCTTTCGTACCGAATTTTAAGGATCCCGCGAACCGCGTACCCGTTTCGTGATTCCGTACCGAAGCGTACCGCGTTTCATGTGACATTTCATCATTTCATTTAGAAACTTGATTTCTACTTTTTATAACACTAAAAATTAAACAAGTAACAAAATTATGTAACCACGCATAAAAAATGCACACATAAACATATAAAATAAAAATTACTAATATGATCCTAATTAATTTCATCATATCACAATATAATTATCACAGTAGAAAAGT
>BQNB010076384.1:7714-27916 GCA_026074375.1 Tanacetum coccineum
TTGTCGAGTCGATCCGGTAATTTCTGTTTGAGCTTCGTTTTCAATCCTTTTGTACCCTTGGCCTCAGTTTTTTGCGCTCATTCCAAATCCATGCTCGGTTTTGTCCGGTTTGGCTTTGGTTTTTGTCTTTTAGTGAATATCCGGTACCTGCACAGTACAAACACAAAAACAAGCAAATTTATGGCAATTTATGTGCGTTTTTGGCGTTTAGGGTCGATTTTAAAGGTAAAAGATATGTGTAATTACACACATACCAGTCGTATCCAACTGGTGGATACAGCGTATAGTGATCAGTCAGAATAGAATACTATTTAAAACAATTAAATGTATGAATTTAAACAACCAATTTAAACACACAATGCGAATAAATACAAACATAATTTAAATAATTAGATTACACTAAATTAAATTAAAGGTTAGAAATACTGATAAGAATAAGGTTTAATAATTTCACTCCCCGGCAACGGCGCCAAAAACCTGATGTGCTGTCGTGTAGGGTCAATTATTTGATTATTAAGTTTTATATTTATATTTAGCCGACAAACCTAAAACAACACTTTTAACGAGCAGTGTACCTGGTCAAGATGGAGTTTCGCGGTAAGTAGGGTGTCGAACACTAAGAGTGGAAATTTAATCCTATATTCTATCAGTATTTTAATTAGTCTATTTACTGGTTAAACCTATGTTATGTATGTTGTCTAATGAAATGGGGAGTTCAGCCTGAGAGACTGGCACAGGTTTGGTGATGAAAAATACCAATTCAATACACAATAAACACAAAAGATGAAGATTAGAAGATAGAAAAGTGGTACAAGCCAAATGATAGAAAACTGTATTAGCTATATTAAATTCGGTTCAATGCTGGTTTCTTTGTTTTAGTGTAATAATTTACTTATCTCGAAGCGGCATATCATTCTTAAGACTTAGGCGAGACATCATCCTAAGACCTAGACATAATTAATCCTGTCACAATTAATGCATCCGCATAAAGCATCCTTTAGTTTAATTATAATCTATCTTAGAGAATTAAAGCAGTGGTGATCCTATTAAAACTCTAGCCCAACGGGACTTTACCCACTTATTGTTTGACGGTGTTTTATATATTGGAAGTCCACTATCCCAATCTTTATTAGTAAATTATGAGCATGATTGCTGAAGCATAAACAGTTTACCTACCGGTCCAACTAAGCTCATAATTCAAAGACAAAGACAGAACGTTATTTGTGATCCTAATGGTCCAGACATATGAAACACGATATGGAGAGCTATCCCGGTATCTAGATTACTTGGTCCGTATCACTAGACCCAGTTGAATGATAGGTCGCATATTCAAACACATAAACATGTATGAGGTGATAAACATAATTAAACAATCAACTATAAATTAAGAAATCGATTTTAAAACAAACCAAACATTGAACTTTCATTAAGATGGCTAATACCCGAGGGTATTAGCCCACAACCATTGTAATTATACAAGCGTAATCAAACAATTTAAAATCGAACGATTAAGAGAGTAAGAATTACACGATGTCTTCTATGGATTCGTGATCAATGCTTGACCTTTATGGCTGATCTTCTCTTCTAAAATTTGACTCTGATGAGTATGGTATAAGGAATATGATATTGCATACTGAAAACTCATTTTTGAGTCTTCTATTTATAGTTGCTGAAAAATACTCGATACGCCGTATCCAGATAGGTCGATACGGCGTATTAGGCTGGATTCCTTGGAGTGCGCGCTACGTTCGTAATAAATCTTTGATATCATTCCCAATTTACTTGATTTACTGTATCTTCGAATAGTTATCTTCATGGATACGGCGTATGTAGACAGATTGAATACGCCGTATTGGGAATTGGTCAAACGCGTTTTCTTGTGAAGTCTTGGCGCTGATACGCCGTATATCTTTAGTTGGATACGGCGTATTGGTGAATTTTCAGAAATCTTCAAATGTCTTCGTTTTAGCTCCAATTTATGCGCCTTTTAGCTTATCTTCACAAAACACTGATTTACTGCATTTATCAACTTTAAAGCAATTAAGTACCAAATAATGCAATAATTATATAAAAGTGGGCAAAATAGAAGGGATAAATGATATAATAAAGTGACGTTATTTGATGTCATCAAATATCCCCCCTACTTGAATCCTACTTTTCCTCAAGTAGACTTTAGAAAAAAGTTTAGTTTATGAAAATATGTCCCGAACCGAAGTTAAGGATTTTTCGTTTAAGCATCATTTTGTTCTAATCACCTGTACATAACCAAGCTCCTCACGAAATATGGAAATGAAAACACTCAGATGACTCAACTAATCTAGGGTGCAACATTTAAGTAGTATGCTCAATTGCTCGGTCGTGATCAGTTTTGTATCATAAGCTTGGCAAGGATACACGTCTCCACCATAACTCGTTGATAGATTACGAAATCAGGTACCCTATCCAAATTAAGAGCGGAATTGAGAAAAAAGGGTTGAACCAAGTGTGTGGAAGCGGAAGACAAGTCTAACTTAAAGACTAGCTGAAAGAAAAGTGCTTTCCGGGGGACAACCCGGATTGTTATTTATTTTTATCAAGTTTGTCTTCCCAGACATCAATACAGGCGTATCTGCTCCATACCATACGGCGTATTGGTTTCCTGTACACTTTATTTAGCTTATTTAATTAACCGCATATACCCGAGATAGGATTTTGCATGTTTTTCCTATATTTTGCACAGGACCTCGCTGCAAAGAAATCGACGAAGTTGGTGAAGTATCAATCATCTGGAATCCTATGTATGATTGTAGTCATGCTGGAATATAGACGCATTTACAACACGCATCCTTGCTCATAAACTCAACTTGGAGAATCTACCGGGCAAAACATCAGGGGAGTTTCTCATTCTAATTCTTTTAATTCTCGTTTTTAATGTTTTATCTATACAACGAGGACGTTGTATAATTCAAGTGGGGAGATAGGAATTAGAATGTATACTTGTCCTATTTTTCACACTAAAATTATTAAATTATGCTCAAATTTAAAAAAAATTCAAGCATACTTTTGTGAAATTACTTGATACATAACATGCACACAATAACCCTTATTAGATATTGTGAGGATTTAACCTTATCCGTTTCCAAATGTTTACCCAAATTCCATAAAATGTGAGTGTGCCGGTGATGTTGTAGACTTTAGAACTTGGCTTGGTATATCTATTCGAGACCACAATAATGAGTACTATGGATTTAGATGGAGTAACTTGTTTAATTGGTAAAATTCTAGGATTACACAAAAAAGTCTTTATATCTTGTTTTATTAACTAACTACACTGGTTAGTTAAATCATCGTATAAACCCTTTGTTTACTCTCATCTTAAGAGTAAGATACTCCTAGAAAAATCAAGAGAGTCGATCCTTTAGGAATTACAACAACTGTTTATTTCGTTACACCTTTACACCTTAGCCTACCCTGTTAGATTAAGTCCATTTATCAGTTGCTAGTTGCTTAAAGTGTAAAGTATGTATTTCTCGAGTCTTGTGTCAACTTTCTATCTTTGGTACGGTTGAGAAGAAATTTACACATTGCAAATAGAAATGTATAAAGTAGTCAAAACTCATGTATTTTTACTACCAACACAATTATTGGTACGTCCGAAGAATGAAGAGTTATCGAAGGAATTATCCGGAGTTATTATGATCGTGAAGATGGTGAAATTACACCGAGTTTCGTAGTATAGTATAGTGAAAAAAAATCGAAAAAATTAGAAAATCGCAACAAAAAAAGAGGAGGAAAGTTTGAAGATAATCGTTTCGCAAAAGCTTAGACCGAAGGAATTATATGAAGGATCGATTATTCGTTGATACGTCTTATAAGTCAACGATGTAAAGTTTTGTATAAAGTGGTAGATATCGCCACTTGTCTTTTAAAAGTATGTAAAGTATGGGATGATTGGGAAGTTGACCGTTATGGATATGTCAACTCAGGTTGTTGTTTTTGATTTATGATCAAGACGTTTGTATATAGTTGTGTCTTAATCATGGTAACGGTCCGGAAAAAGTATCTAGCAACTTATATCTTGGACCTAGTCTATTTGTTTCGTAAATTTTATTTAACAACAATTTAATTCCCTTTCCTAATCATTAACCATGGGTTTTACGCGAATGAGGATATGATCGAGCATGCATGTCTATTCCGTCGTTACGGCCATGTATGCATGTCTCAGCTGCCTTGTTGGTTTATTAATATTGGTGAAAGTTAAACGATCCCTACCCTATATCGTTCTTCATCCTAACCCTTGGTTAAAATCGAATGAGGATGTGATCGAACATACATGTCTATCTCGTGTTTCACGGGCCTGTAGGTGTGTATTCAGCTGCTTGTGTTGTGGTACTTTTGGTGAAAGATTGTAGAATGATCAACCCTAAGCCTTATAATAAAAACCCATTTTACATTTATAAAATTGTTACTCCTTAGCTCTAGTGGTGGAGATGTGTATCCTTGCCAAGCCTATGATAGAATACTCGTCATGACCGAGCAATTGAGCGAATTAGTTACATGTTACCACATAGATTAGTTGAGTGATTTGAGTGTTTTCATCTTCCTATTTCATGAGGTGTTTGGTTGTGTACTTGTAATAGATCAAATAAATGCTTAAACGGAAAAAATCCTTAGGGATACATTTTCATAAACTTCTAAAGGCTATTTGAGGACAAGTAGGATTCAAGTAGGGGATATTTGATGACATCATATAACGTCACTCTTATAGCATCATTTATCCAATGTAAATAACCCACTTTGTATAATTATTGCAAAGAATTGTTACTTAATCGTTTGTATTTGAGAATTGCAGTAATTATGGAGTACTTGGTGAAGATTAGCAAAAAGGCATGCGATCTGGAGCTTAAACGAAGAAATATGAAGATTACTATTCTGACAATCAATACGCCGTATCCATCAAGGAAGATACGACGTATCTGTGCCTGTACTTCACTAAAGACCACGAAGGAAACAAGATCCAATACGCCGTATCCATGAAAGACCAATATGCCGTATTTAAGCCATATGGAAATAAAATATTCTGAAATATATCAAACGTGGTCCCTACTCTAAGAAATACCTAATACGCCGTATCGAAGACTCTCGATACGCCGTATCGACCTTTTTCCAGACCTTATAAATAGAAAACTCAAAAACGAGTTTTAAGTGTGCTAAATCATATTTTTGATACCTAAACCATAAAAGTCGATTTTCAGAGGAGAAGAAGAGCAGAAGAGGTCTTGCAACGTGATTAATTCCATAGGAAACAACTTGTAATCTCCTATACTCTTGTAATCGTTTAATTTTTGGTATCATACGTTAACTGGGTTAGTTTACCTTGGCTAAATTATTACTCTTGTATTGATTATGACGTTTGAAGGCTAATACCTTTGGGTATTAGCCATTATTATGAAGATCTAAATGTTTGGTTTGTTTATCTCGATTGCTTAATTTATCGTTGATTGCTTTTTTATGTTTATCAATTTATACTTGTTTACGTGCTTTTGTATGCGACCTATCATTCAACTGGATCTAGTGATACGGACCAAGTAATCTAGATGCCGGGATAGTTCTCCATATGGTGATTTATACACTTAGACCAATAGAATCACAAATAACGACCTATCTTTGCCCTTAGATTGTGAGCTTAGTTGGACCGGCAGGTTACCCAGGGATCAACGAGTATGTTCTCAATTAATTGGTAATGACTTGGTTAGTGGACTACTAGTGTATGAATTGCCATTTAGCAGTAAGTGGGTAAAGTCTCTATGAGTTAGGGTTTAACAAGATCACCATTGCTTAAATCCCTAAGATGGATTATAATCAGCAAATAAGGATACTTTATGCGGATGCGTTTAATTGTGACAGAATTTTACGTGTCTAGGTTTAAGAAAGAAGTACCGCCTTAATCTTAAGAATGATATGCCGCCTCGAGATAAGTAATCATTGCACTAAATAAACAAACCAACGTTCTGATTAGATTAATAATGGTTAATACAGTTTTCTTATATTTGGCTCGACCGCTCTTTTATCTTCTGTTAATTTGCTTGTGTGTGTTTTAGTGTCTTAAGTTGATTTTAGTCACCACCAAACCCGTGCTAGTCCCTCAAGCTGAAAACCCCCATTATCCATTAGATTTAGGATTAACATAGGTTTAGCATAGGTTTAACATAGAATAGAATTAACTTAGTTTAGATAACCAAAATATTAATAAATTGAAAATATTGTTTCTCGCTCTTAGTGATCGACACCCTACTTACCACAAAACTACCACTGATCGGGTACAATGCCCGTTAAAGTGTTGTTTTTGGTTAAGTCGGCAAAATATAAATTTAAAACTTAAAATCATAAAATTAACACCACACAACAACACATCGGATGTATAAATATTACCTTGATAATAGTCAAAAGTATTCTGCTTTTTTCCTTCATTGACGGATGATGTATCAGCAGGGTGGGGCACTTTATACGCAGCTGGGATATCAAATCACTTAACATAATCTAATACAACCTAACAGAAAGAGAAACAACATTAATAAACTACAAAAACGCTTCCAATGAAAACTAAAATAGGTAAAAAGATAGCGTACTTGAAGAACAACTTGTATGGCGTGAACCAATTCGTCTTCAAACAGCTCTAGTAATTTCTTGAAATTATCATCTTCTGCAAAAACGTAAACCTACGACACCCATACGAAAATACGGAAATAATTAAGGTTATACATCATAGAGTTCTAGAGTTATGGATTTGATAAACCACGCAACTATGAAACTGCACTGAGATCTAAACTCTTCTCATTTTAGTTGTCCAACACATGTATGTCACCAAAGCAATACTTAAAAACACAAATGGTATAAACAAAGCATATCTACAGTCATCCTCGAAATGGTAAAAGTTGGGTGCCGTGGCAAATCTCCTAACTTATTGTCCTAAGCGCACATAGAAAAAGTTACATTTTACTATAATTATTCTACCTATAACTGTAATGCAATATTCTTAGTCTCACCTCTAATATATTCATATTTGGTTGGTGCTTATTTTTAAACAGATAAGCAGGTACTTATTTGATACTCTTTAGTTTGATGGTTAACCTGAAATCTTTGATATTTAAGTTTGATTGAGAAATAATTGTTTTATCGAGCAAATCCAAACACTGTAAGAAACTAAAAATAGTATTAATGAACCTCCTTGTATACGCTATCTAATATAACATTCTTGTAAGGCCTCAAATAATGTCTTAGAAGGCCTCGGATTCTATAATATATTGATATACATTTACGCAACTAAGGGGTGTTTGTTTTAGCTTATTTTCAAGGGTATGAGCTTATTTGTTTCGGCATATATTTCATAAGCTCAATAACGGTACGTAACTAACAATCGTAAAGTATTTTCACCTAAAATGATTCAACCATAGTAAATTCAAGTTGAATAATATGTTATAATATAAAACACGCCTCACCTCTCCCCTTCTGCAACTTCAAGATTTCATCCTTAAAGCTACTGACATCCCCGAACCCTACCTATGAAAAACACCAACAAAGGCCACTGTAAACGTACCTTGTGTATTTTGCCTAGCTTCTTTTCAAGATCAGAATTCAACCATAATTTGGGGCTTTTTAGCGTTTTGTTTCTTCGGCTCTAGTGCCTTGCACGTTTTCCTCCAAACGCGATTGACCTTCACCTCTTCAATTCGAATGCCTCAGAACCATGGGCAGCCCAGCAACCCTGAAGAGCGTTTTCTAAAAATGCCTGAACACATGATGTAGTATCAGATTACGAAACAATGACTACCAATTTACAACCAATGTTCTTGTGAAATTACAGTTTTTAGAACAACCTTACTTATTTTAACGGCTTTTAATAATCATTTAACTCATTATCATATTCAAAAATTGCTAAAAAATCATTAGTGTACCATTGTTGGAAGGGTGAACACTGATCGATTTCAAGCTTCCGACGTGTCGAGTAGCACTGCAACTTCATGAGTCGAATCGCGTTTAATTTTTTGTTGTACATATCAAAATCTGGTATCATGTGTGGCAGAATCGTTAGCAGCAACGCTGTCCGCAGTAGGGGTGGCAATTTCTGACCCGACACGAAACCCGACCTGAAACCGACACGAAAATTAACAGGTTCGGGTTGAGTCTATATATATTTGGGTCGGGTTTGGGTCGACCTATCTAACCCGTTTATTAAACAGGTCAGGTTCGGGTTGAGAATAAATTAAGCGGGTCGACCCGCCAACCCGTTTAAGATTATTTTCTAAAATTTAAAATTATTTATATTTTATTATACGAGTTAAGTGGGTTAAAAATAGGTCGACCATAAACCATTGTTAAAGTGTCTAACCCGTTGTAAATGTGTAACGAAAAATAGGTTAAATGGTCAACCCAAAACTGTTTAACGTTTTCACCTGTGTATACATATTTAACGCCTGTCAACCCAAGATATTATATGGGTGAACATTGGGTCAGTTCCGGGTTATGTATAAACAGGTTAGGGTTGACAAAACGGACCCGATTATTTAAATGGGTCAGGTTCGGGTTGAGGTTTTCTGTCCCGCCAACCTGTCAACCCGAACCCGCCAACCCGAACCCAACCCGAATTGCCACCCCTAGTCCGCAGCACCTAGTCAAAAAGAATGCAGAATATATAACTGAGCCGCAACACATTAGTTAATAGACTATCGGGTGATTAGGGTAAGCAAACAAACATGTGAGCTTAGTCTGCGGTATTGATTTCTCTAAAGAAAGACTGGTAGGGACATTCACATTGGCTGCAGAACTGGGAGTTCTAATAGTATAGCTGCGAGTAAAACACACAGATATATAAGAACTATTGTACGCCCATCTACCATCCACGAAGGACATAGAAAGTAACTCTTAAACAGTGTTCAGACAACAGACAATATGAACAAAGCTGACAAACCTATGACGTCGGTATTTGGTACACGACGATCCAAGGAAGACATGTTTTCAGCATTCACACTGTTCATAGAAGTGGTCTCAATTATAGGGCGGTCATCTACAACCTTGCAATTTCAGCCTTCAAAGCTTCTACCTCAAGATCCACTCCACTTCCTGCCTAAACACATTAAAACAAAATAAGCATACCCTTAAAAATCAACAAAAACTCATAGGCCAGAAAAATAAGCTTAACAACAAACCCCTCTTAAGAAAAAGCCATATATTTTTTATTTATATTTTTAATAAAAAACATTGTTTTTCAAAATGGGCTCAATTGAATTTATATTTACAAAATAAACAAGATAATTATCGAGAGAACGCCTCCTAACATTTCTTCTAACAAAAAAAAATTCTTATTTGATACAGCTTATTTCAATCGCAAATACCCAAAAACGTGAGCTTATCAAACTTAGCTTATAAGTACATATTTGATTCCGCTTATAAGAATAAATATTAACAATAAGCAAATCCTAAACACCTGCGTAACTTTTGAGTTCGAAATTCAGCCTGAACAAAAAACTCTACACATGCAGTTCTTTTTCTTAATTATTCTAAACCAACAACACCAAAAATCTTTAAGAAAAATTAAACAACTCTAATTATACACCCTGATTCATAAAAAAGTTACAAAAAAATATAGGATGAGACTTACTATTTGTAGCCGGAGTGAAGAATACGGCGCAAGAATGGTCGGAGAACCCAAAGAAACGGCGACGACTTCATTCTGAACTCCATTGTTTTTATCTATTCACCGCCGCTCATCTTTTTGGTGGCCGGAGTTATTGATGGCGATCATTATGATTGAATCTGCTGTGCAGCCGAATTTTTTAGGGTGTTGGTGGCGAACGGTGGATTTAGATGGTGTGAAGGTTGTATATGGGGCGGTGGATTTGGATACGTGTCTTCTTATCAGAAGGGAGGGTTGGGTGGTTACGGGTTAATAATAGATGTGTGGATCAGGTCAGGTACCGTGTGCCAAATAACCCGATTGTAAAAGCTAAATCATATGTTCACAAGTAGGGGTGTCAAAAAAGATGACCCGACCCAAACCCGAATAAGCCTATTTGGGTCGAGTCACTCGGGTCAATAATCTTATTCGGGTCACTTCGGGTCTACCCGACTAACTTGAGTTCTAAATAAGGTTGGGTTCAGGTTTAATATTTGTGTCTTACTCGGGTTCGGGTCAACTCGAGTGACCCGAGTTTATTTTCTTTTCTTTCTAATTTTTGCATCTAACATGCCCATGTAATATAATTAGCCCAAAGATCATCTAATATTTATACTGTTCACTCTCAACTGGTATGTCCACATATATTTTACATATATACAAAGTTGATGCCTACTGTGAGTATGTAGTCATCTTCACATAACAACATTAGGCTGGTCGCAATGGTTTAGGGTCACGACCCGTACTTTTGGCTACCGCATCAGCTTTTTCTCTCCGGCGACCTACAAACGACTTTTTGCCACTACAAGACAACCTTCATTTTTTCTTCAATTTTTTTAACATCAAATTTAAATTTCATTAATAATAAAAAATATTACATAAATAATAAAAAACATTACATAACAACAAAATTCAAATTGTAATTAATAAGAATACATAGATAAAAACGTAAATGCGTGAAACGATACGAGAACACAATCTTAGATTGCTTGGTAAGTCTTGATGAGTTTGTCTCTGTTATTTATGCTGTCAATCAATTTTTCTCTAGCCGCCTCCAAGATGTTTGAAATACACTTATCCGTTGGAAAAGTAGCCGTTGAAATAGTAGCCGTTGGAATTTAAAATTTGAAAATATAAATACTGAATTATTCAAATACATTAAAAAACATTACATAAAAAACATTACATAATACTTATTCAAATACATTAAAAACATTATATAATAAAATTAAATACATTACAAACTTAAACTAAACTTAATTATTACGTTGTTAGTATGTTGGCACTTCAATTTCTGTCCAGGATGATTTTTCAAAATTCTCCAACACGCCACCATTGTGAAGGGGTGTCAGTACACTGTTTGAAATTCGGCTAACGCATTTTGAAACAAAACGAGGTCAGAAGACCTGTTCTCGTCCATCCGTTGGACACCATCGTAAACGACAATAAACGCAATAGCTTTGGGACGAATCGAATTTTTCCATTTGGAGACGATGGCATCGTATTCTCGTATAGTTCCTCCAATGTCTTTATCAAAGTTAGCAAAAACATCCGACCAAAACCCTTTTTCGTGATGTCTCCTAACCCGTACGTTTCCATCGCGTTGCACCAAGCTGTACACAACGTTATTTCTTCCGCTGTTATCCATGGTCGTGTCGTATTGGCCTTTCCATGGCGGTTTGAAGAGGAAGCAATTGTGTGTATAGAAATGAGAAGTATATAGATAAGTGGTTTGAATGTGTGTATAAAATGGTATAATAAGTTAGGTATTTATAGTGTTAAAGTTTTTAAATTATAAAATTTTAAAAAGTTTTTTTATAATTAATATGAAAAATGAGACGTTTGTTTTGGTTTTACTTGACTCGACACCGGTCGGTCCAACGATCTATATTTCAAAAAGCCCTTCGGCGACCGACTAGTCTACTATGGTGGCGACCGAGATCGACCGACTCGGTCAACCGACCATAGCAACCATCCTTACATGACCATACGGTAGCAATGTCTAAATTTTACTTTTTAGCTATATGCAAGGTACGCTGTTCCTTTTTTTCTCATTCATATATTATGTGTTTTATATGTAACCAGACCTACGACTGGACCACATAGGTTTGAGAAAAGTTGGGCCAAAATAAGGCCACGTAATAGCCCAATGGAAAGCCGACCCAAGCCTGCCTTATTTTGTCTTTACCGTGATGAGTTTTAGTATATAAAATATATAAAATAAATGACCTATTAGAGCTAATCTTTCGCTTAGAGGAATGGATATTTCATCAATTGCTTGTCCCCTTTGTAATTCGGCTGTGGAATTCTCTTCCCATATTTTTTTCGCTTGTCCCTTGGCTCGCCAAGTTTGGAGAAAATTTTTGATTTGGTGGGAACTTGAAGATGTGGCTTTTAACTCCTATAACGAGTGGCTCAACTGGATTGTTAATATTCGTTTACATAAGCAATTGAATGTGTTCCTTGAATGTATTTATTATGTGATGTGGTGGTTAATTTCGCGCTTTAGAAATCAATTGCTCTTTGGGAATTCTCAACCAAGGCGTGCTTTCTTATTCGATGATGTAGTTCAATTTTCTTATACGTGGTGCTCTAGTCGATCTAAGTGTAATGTTAATTGTGTCACTTGGTTACAAAACCCTAATTTTGTTATCTTGTAATCTTTTCTAGCTTTTTTTTAACGGCGATTTATTTAAACATTAGCAAGGAGTTAGATCAAACAAGAACAATATAAGGGTTCTTAAGCCAATCGTCCCACTTGAACGACGCTTTACATCTGAATTTACACCAATAAAAAGAACTAGAAACTAAATTATCAAATATCAGCGCCTTTTCAGGGATCTTCTTATCAAACAGAAGCTTGTTGCGAAAGTTCCACATATACCACCACAAACCATAGTATACACCCTCAAGAACGCCTTTGAGTTTGGATTGAATCCGAATAGAAACCAACCAAACTTGCCATTCCTCGTAAGAATTCACATCCGAATAGTCGATATTCCACCAAGAAGATATCTTACGCATAATCTGTCTCACTACAACGCATTGAAAGAAAATATGGTTTGTCGATTCCACACCGGCATTACAAATGGGACAAACAATCGAATCAATATCCATTCCACGACGAGAGATATTAGAACGCGTTGGGAGCGCGTTAGATTTGACTTTCCAAGCTATGATATTCACCTTGATTGGCACGGATTTAACCCACCTAGTCGGCAAACTAACATCCTGAAACCGATTCCCATCAATCTCCTTTCGAATTGAAGCCACTGAAAAGACCCCATCACTTTCTAACGTCCAAACGTAACGATCTTCGCAAGGCACGAGAGTAGTCATCTGAGAAATCTCAGTTTTAATAAAAATCTGCCGTTTAAAAAAAAATATAAAATAAATATTTATGTGTTGTTTTTGAACTCAAACTAAACTAGACTTGTAGTCGGTTAATGGATTACATCACATTAACTAAACTAGTTTTAATGTCCGTGCACGCACGGGGTTTAGACATTATGTTTTTTTAAATACATGTATGATTTTTATTTTTATTTTGTTTTATAAGCTATGTTATAGAGTATTATCGAAATCATATGAAGAGAATAGATTCATATCTTATATATATATTATATATGAGCTTGAGGATAATTACTAATTTTTTTTTCTTTTGATTTACCTGTTAACTAACTCGACATTGTGAGCCGACTAATCTCTACAAAATTACTCTTTTAGGTAGCCCGAAGTCGGCTCATGTGAACCTCTGAGGCCACAAGGGGATTAATTTTCTCCTCGTTATATTCGAACCATTGACCTCCACTTTGGAAGGATGATTAATCGTACCGTTGGGTATCAGTGATATTGTATATGTATTTTTATGATTCCAGTTGCATTATTGATCCCACTATAACTTAAGATTAATTGTCCACATCTTGTGTAAAAACATGTAAAAATATAGCTTCGCAATCGAATTAAAAACACAAGTTTGAGTTATCAAAATCGCAATATTTTATAGAATATAGAATGCTAAAAAACACAAATAATATTATGTTTCTAACTAATTACAATGATGATTTGTTCCAAACAAAGAATTTACCTATTAGTAAATCTTTAATACATATACCAAATATAAAAACGAATTTTTACCCATATTTTCCGTCATCAACATTTTTTTAAGATATAAAAGTACATAGATTGTTATTAAATGAATGTCTTATAGGCATATATACATGTCAATGGAATAAAGACTTTTTGAGAAATTTAAATGTTAGAATTTTAGTACGTATTAAACAAAAAAAATGCAATTCTTCCAAACACATCAATGAATTCGATAATTACATTCAAATTCATAAAAACAGGAAGATCCATGATCGATCACCGATTGTACCATCTAACCCTCCTTTTTCAAAGACATCTTCACAAATGATAGGCGTTTATTCCAATCCTATTTTCGATCTTGCTATTCTGTTTAGTTAAATAACGATGGTAATTGGCCAGGTCACCGATCTAATAATTTTCAGAAAGCAAAAGGAACGATAAATCTCGATAATAATCGTCGTCAAGAGCAACGTAACAAAAGTAATTCCCAAAAAATCCCATTCTCAATTTTCGTGAGGAACATAGAGTCGTTTTCATCAATCTTTGTTTCTAATAACCCATGGAATGCTCGGTCCAAGGATCTTTGGGATATTTTTGTAACAAATGGGGTTGTGGTGAATCGATGTTTACATATCAGCAAAGAGATCCAAATCGGGTCATCGATTTGGTTTGTACGTTTTTATAAACGATAATGATATCAAACAGTTAGTTTTCCAATCTAAGAACACATGGATGGGTGTTTTTCATTTATATGCCGATGTGGCGAAGTAATGGTCGAACTTATAATAGACCTGTGGAACTATCGTGAGTTGAGGGACGGCAAACCCATGTAGTTCTAACTCTCATTCTGTTAGTATCACGAAAATGTTTTTCAGTCATTTAACTCGTATGCTAAAGCGTCCTGGAGCAACAAATCAGTGGACATGTCGGGTAAATACAGTACAATTAATGCTAGATCAGAATCTGTGGGGTGTCCGTATTGTAAACAGGGTATATAAGGAAGCGGTAATGAAGCGTTAAATTTTTTTTTTTTAGAAAGGATGTCTATCCGGTAGACGTTGTATTGATTTGGATGGTATGGAGCGTAGTATTCTTGCTAAAGTTAAAGATTTAAGTGTCATTTCAGAGCTTCTAAAACATATGTCTTCTGAGGGATTCGATGATGTTGGTCTTAGATATGTTGGGGGACGTTGGGTTTGGTTGGAATTCGACTCTATGGATCAAGTGGAAAGCGTCAAGACTTCAAAGGCGTTAAAAGAGATATTTTTGGAGTTCAAAGATGTTTCCACATTTTAAATCCAGATGAAAGAAGTGTTTGGATAGACCGTGGGTCTGCCATTGGCATCATGCTCCAGAGGTTTATAAGAAGTTGGGTCGGTGGGGAATCTCGTGATATACGGATATGGTAAAGTGATGGGATCAAGTCTCATGGAAGGTTTGTGTCCTTAACAGAGTCTTTACATGTGTGATAGAGTCATTTACAGTTTCATATCGTAATTCAGACTTATCGTATTATCGCTACTGAGTTTGCATATTGGGCGCCCAAAATTGAATCGATGGAGGTCAATTCCGAGTCTAATCCTCTGGAAAGGAAGGATGCAGAGGGTCCTAGTTTGGATGAAAGTTTGGAAAATGTGGAACATTTGGATGTCGATAGTTGTGATTCAGATTCCCCTAAGAATGTTAACAATGATTCGGTGTCGCCTTCTAGTCGGGTTTTGCGAGAGGAAGATGTTCGTGGGGTGAAAGAGATCTTGGTTGGATTCCTTTGAAGAAGGCGGATTCGTGATGATTCGTCTTGTAATAATGATGGTTGTAATTAATGATTGCATGGAAAAGAATTGGAAGATGATGCTGGTGAGATTCTTGGAGTTCATTCTCAGGGTGATTGTGGTAATGTTACCACTGATGATAATGAGGATGTTACGCCAGTTATTGCTCCTGAAAAAGACTCCATCATTGGCGCGGTCCAATCTACACCACGGTATGATTTAAATTATTGCTGCTGAGTCTGGTTTTCGTGGATTTGATTATATGTGGTCCTCTAACTAGTGACGAGATAAGATTATGATAAACGATGGAACTATAGAGACCCAATGGAAATATACACGGTTGTTCACGTCATCGCGCAACTACGTACGTGGAAAGAATATTTTCCTAGCGATCTTCAATTTGAGTTATTTATGGTAACGTTACAGAAGCTATTTTTCTTCATATGCCTTATCGAGACAAACAAAGGATGCCGGTTAGTCGCTTTATTGTAGATGCCTCGAGTGTTCGGTTTCGATAATAGGTTAATTCAGTTGGCGCCATTGTGGGATCATACTTATTTCTAAAATAGCTTTGGTTGTTTTGCGAGTTCGTTACGTAGTTTTTAACTGTTTCCTTTTCGTTCCTTTGTTTGTCTGATCGTTTTTTGCGTGTATATCGTCTGCTAGTTTCTTTCTAAGCCCTTTTTTAATAAAAATTCCATTTGCCTTAAAAAAAAAATAGCTAGAAAACCTTTTTAATTAATTTATGATATTTTTATGTGCTTCTGTGTTTTTCTATTGTTGTACAACATATTTCAGACCGATCAATGAAAAAACTCCATCAAAAAGTCTTCGGTAGAATTTGGAGATGATTAAATACTGTATAAATCTGTGTTGGAAGTAAAAATTGTTTTTACGTGTGTAATATTTTTAAATATAAAGTCTACGGTAAAAAGTTTAAGGGGTATATTTGTTTATTTTATAAAGTTAAATAAAACATACAAAATTTTATAAATTTACACTAACTCCATATAATTTATTAAAATAAAAAATCACTAAATTTTTATTAAATACCTCTCTACTTTTTTCAAGTTTTTTTTTTCTTCCGCAAATTTGACACATATATTTTTATGTGTTTTTTTCTCGTCATATTTCTCCACCACAAATTTTTAATTTTGACAAAATCGATTTAATTTTGACTTTTTATTGACCAATCAGATCACACGATTTTGCATACGTGGCAAAATCAAGCGTTCTGATTGGTCTAATTTTTAAATTCATATGATTCAATTTGATGAAAAACTCCGAAATGATGTAATTCTTTTATTATATAAAAGATTGAATGATACAAATGTGTTTCATATGTAATATACATGTCTTGATTTTTTTAGCAAATGTAACAAATGTGTTGCTACAACCTTTGTTTTGCTTTTAGTTGTTTTATAATTTTAACTTTCAAGTTTAAACACCAAAATTAAATAATTCTTAAATGGCCTCGACTCGAATCTGAATTGACTGGACCCAAATTGGCCCGACACGAATTGACCCGAACTCGAGTTCTAAACAAGGTCTGGTTCGGGTATTTTTTTGAGCTTTGACTCGAATCGAAACGACTCGATTGACCCGAACCCGATCGACCGACCGGATTCACACCCCTATTCACAAGTATAGTTATTTTTCGTTTTACATTGTTGCTATACGCGGATATTCGTCTAGTTATATTAAATTAAAAAGATAAAGGGTACTTAAATACTAGAAAAAAAGGTATTTAATTAGACTAAATTTAAAGGTGTATGATACATGTATAATAAACTCTTAATCATAGTTAAAAAAAAAACTTATCATAGACTTTAAGGAGTTGAGATCAATGTTGATACAAAACTATCTAAAGACTCAATGAATCAATCATAACCACTTATTTTTTCATTAAAATAAAAAAAACTCACTTTTCACCTATTTTTTAAAGATAAAATATCTTGTAAACGGTAAATCGTCAAACGACAAAAATTACACTATCGTGACGAGTATTTTTTTATCTTTCAGTAGACGGGCATTTCGATATACTTTCGACGAACATTTTTTTGATTTTTTTTAGTTACGTCTGGAAAAATCATATGTGATTTGTGATGAAATCACATGTGATTTGTGCATGTGATTTTTCAGACGCAACTGGAAAAAGATCGAAAAAAAGTTCGTCGATAGTATATAGAATTGACCCTCTCTCGTCGCGATGCTATGGTTCGTTTGGCGTAACGATTAACGATTTATGAAAAATATTTAATTTTTAAAAAAAGATGGAAAGTGAGTATTTTTAGTTTGATGAAAAAAATAAATCTTTAATAAATTTTAGTTCTAGATTGAACTTTTCTCGAACTACTCTTTTTATAAACTTTGAACATGGAATTGATTTTAGTATTAAAAAAAGTTGTTACATGTGTTTTTAAGACATATATAAAGTTATTTTATAGTATATGTTTTGTTATATGCATGTGTGGTACTCTATTCCATAATATAATTTATCATAGGTTGGTGGATGGAATATTATTTTGATAGTAGTTATTTTTTGATAGAAGTTTGGGCAGATTTTGGCCTAACTTAACTGAAAGTCAAATTTGCATACGCATCCAACTTTGACCAGCTGCTCAATCACATTTAACATATTTATTGTCAAAGACACGATTGAATTTTGTTGTATGGTATTAGAAAAAAGACTTCCACTCGATTATGTGTAACAGAATGATTTGTTAATAAATAAAGAGTTGTAAATGAAAAAAATAAATAATTGGTTCAAGTGTTATGCCACATCATTGTGTAAAAGGTTTTTTTATAAAATTTGTGTATTTTAGCAAACCTCTTAAACTATTGATCTTCGTTGTAGCTTTTGTGGTTGTCTCATGTTATAAATACCTCCCCCAAAAAAGCAATTTGTACCTCTCATGTTTTTTTTGGTTTTATTTTTTCATCAAATTAAATAAAATTCACTTTTCACTTTTTTTTTAAATTAAATATCTCACAAACCGTTAATCGTTACGTAAAATGAAACATACCATTGCAACGAGAATTAAATCATTTATAAACTGTCAAAAATCACCTGAATACAAAATAATAAAAAAACTTGCGTTGCAATGTAAATAAAAAGACAAACAATACTTTTTAATACCTTTTAGTACCTTTGTGTGGGGGGGGGGGGGGGGGGGGGGGGGGGGGGGGTCGGGGGGGAGGGTTTACAGAGTATACGATCATTACAACTTTGAACTTTTTATTAGATAGTGTACTCGTGTGCAATAAGCAAACAACAACTTTAATGATAGTTTTTTGATTGATACCATATAAAATAAAGGTTTTATGCACTACAAAGTCATCATACTTTTTACAAATGTTTAATTAAGTCACTATATAATTTTTTTATCTAATAACATCATTGTGCTTTTAAAACTATTTTAATTGAGTGACAAGAAATTTAATTTACTATTTACAACCTGCAAAGTGGCAAATTATTGCTAGTTGTGAATCTTATTGAGGCTCTATATCTATACGTGTGGCTTACAAAGTTGCTTTGTTTAATAATACAAAGCATTTACATAACAAAAAATCTTATATCCCTTCATTCTTTACCACCACTACATGAAAGACCTCCATGTTACATAAGTCAAAGCCCATCATCTACAGTTGCTTGCAGACAATACACCGAATCGCCTAATGAACATGCTCACCATCCATTATTTTGGCAGGCGTCGCCATCAATGTTATTCCGGCTAACACAACCACCACATTTTTCGACTAACACCACCAGTAATACTATCGCCAGCCAACACAGTTCGCCAGATTTTGTTTTTCGTCAAATGGATATTCTTAAAATCTGTATTCATCTAGCCTTTAAGATTAATAAAGGTACTGAATTTTTCTTTTGAATGAACAAAAGCTACTAAAACTTAACATAACAACAGTAATCTATACTACATTATAAAGCATTTGGGACATTCTATTTTTAAAAAGTCTGAAAATTCAGACTTTTTTCTTTTCTTTTTGTGGAAATATCTCTTTTTAACAACAAACACATCCATCTAACAACCTTTTGTAACAACTTTTTGTTATGTGCAATCTTGACCGTCCATCTCAATTTAGAGAAACACATTTTAAAGTGACATGTATCACTTCTTAACTAAAAAACCACATTTATTTTTAAATTGAAATATCTTTTTATCTATTTACTTTTTTTATAATTTAATTTCACTATATAATCTAAAATTTTGTGCTCTTTAATTCAACATTCATATTTATATATTATCAATTTTTATTTTTTTATTTTAATGTCTCTGAAACCACTGCTTTGCGTGAGTACCTTCTAGTATAAAATAAGCCATTTAAATTTGATCCCAAAAGAAAATTTTGAAACAAAAACCGATTGAAAAGATGTATTCAAGAATGAGAATGACGTGGAATGTTTGTAGACTCATTTTGAGTGTTAAAAGAGGATGAGGTGTCACACAGCGACTTAAATGGCTTGTTTTTTCATGTTGAGTCACTGTTTTAAAACTAGATAAAAGTTGGATTACCTTAATAAATAAATAAATTGTATAGTGACCTATATGGATATTTTGTAAAAGTATAGTGACTTCATGGTGCAAAAACCCTAAAATAAACCTCATCAAATCACCAGCTTAAAAAACTTTGCTTCATGTATTAATAATATTATTGTTGATTAGGTAA
>BQNB010076385.1:0-31174 GCA_026074375.1 Tanacetum coccineum
GGAAGGTTTAGAAAATGTTTGTGGGTTTAATACTCCTCGAAAATAAAACCCATAAACTAATTCACTTTATTGAGATTGAAAGCGATTCTCTCATTCTTATACTCCCAAAACAAATGCACCCTATTGAAAAGAGCAAAATATATATAACGAGTTGTAAAATGACCCGAGCGTTGCGGCGGGGGCTAAGAAAATGTCGAAAGATATTTAGTTTTGATAATATTATGGGCTAAAAGTAGTCCGGTTAAGGATCCAAATATTTTTTTGACATTTTTATAAAATCGAGCGTATTTAAGAAACATTGCAATATTGGTTCGTTTTGTTTTTTTTCTTATTTATATTAAATGAAATTTTTTTAGAAAATCGTGCGTATTTTATAAACGTTGCAATATTGGCCTTGTTTTAATCGCAATTCGAAAATATTTCTACGGGTATTTTTTTTATATGAATGGGGAAATCGTAAATAGTTAAAAGTTGAAGGTCCGTTTTGTAATTTTTTTACTTTTGGCATTGTAGCACTGTAGCAGTTGGGCTAGATGTTGGACTAAACTAAAAAAAAAAAAAAACTACTTGGGCCGGCCCAAAGTGGGAGCCCGATTCGAAAATATTTCTACGGGTATTTTTTTTATATGAATGGGAAAATCGTAAATAGTTAAAAGTTAAGGGTCCGTTCTGTAATTTTTTTACTTTTGGCATTGTAGCACTGTAGCAATTGGGCTAGATGTTGGACTAAACTAAAAAAAAAAACTACTTGGGCCGGCCCAAAGTGAGAGCCCAAGTCAACCTTGCGGTCAAACATTTGCTCCATAGTATATAGAGTAATGTTTCTAACCTCCTCTCTTGTTGGTCGCAAGGCCGGTAAACTTCACCACTCTTTTTCTTTTCTCATTTTCTATTTTGATGTTATCAAATTAAAAGATCATTTATATAATTTATTTATACACTAAAGATAACTAAATGATTATCCAATTTTTTTATACTAAAAAGTAATATTTTAATATTAGCCTATTTAGATACTCATTTAGCCCATTAGTTAGTTCATATTAGCCCAAAACAAAACAAAAAACATGGCCCGGTCCGTTTAAATTTACAAAATAGCCGCTTAAACTATGTACCAAATTACGAAAACTACTTTCACTTTTTACGTATTCAATATTGAACCAATAAAACTTGACTTGCCGCAGCAAAGCGCGGGTTTCAATACTTGTTAATATACATTCAGCAAAAATATAAAAGGACGGGTTACCATTTATTAATAAGATCTTTGTTTCGTTATATTTAACTAGTTTTAATATCCGTGCACGCACGTGGTTTAGATATTAAATTTAATTAAATGTTAATTTCGCAAGTGTTGTTATTTTTTCGTGTTTGCACATTGAAGATCTTTTTACCAATATTTCAGTAATTGTAAATGTGAGTTTATCTTAATTTAAACAATTGTAACAGTTATAATAAATGTTTCCTACCATACTAAACAAAGAAAGTTAATCCTCATGTTTGCCAATTAGATTGTTGTGTATTAATAATAATTTAGCTGTATTTAATATTAAAACCCGGGTACGCATGTGATAAACTTATAAAATGGAATAACAATCAATCCTTATTAAACGCATATAGTAAAAATATTTTTTTTTGGGATATTTTTACTTGAACTCATAAAGAAGAAAAAATGAGTTGTTTTTATACGTACAAAATCATGTATTTATTTATATAAACAATTATTCATGCTTTCATTTTGATATTAATAATCTTGTGCATATATATGTTGTATTTCTAAAACAATGTAATATGTTGTATTTTTAAAATATAAAGTCTAGTAATACAAAGTATAAGGGGTTATTTGTTTTTTAAAGTTATTAAATTCATGAAAACTTATAAAGTTAAACTTAACTTCATATTATTTATTTAAAATTCAACCACTTAAGTTTTATTAATTACCTCCCCTCTTTTTTAAAGATTTTTGTTTTCACAAATTTGACAAATATATTTTTATGTGTTTTTTTTTGCTCTATCAAATATTTCCATCAAAATTTTCAATTTTAGCCAAATTGGATTCAATTTTAACTTTTTTAACCAATCAGATCACACGATTTTTCCTATATGTCAAAATCAAGCGTTCTGATTAGTCTAATATTTTTTTGCTATAAGATTAAATCTAATAGAAACTTCGAAATAATGTAATTTTTTATTATATAAAAGATTTCCACAAAATCCATCTCAAAATGTAGATAACATCATAAAACAACCTCAAATTGTAATTAGTGTTCCTAAAATATCTTAAAAAACATCCCCTAAAAATGTAGATAAGATCATAAAACACCAAGGTTATAAATAGTGTGAGGCGTGGCGTTGCGGCATGGCCAAGCCTCGCGCCTTTACGAGCCATGGCGAGTCATGCGTTTTTAAGGCGTGACTTAAAGCGTCACAAAATATGAAAATATTTATAAATTTATATATTTATATCATATTACAAATATATTGAGTTTACAAAAAGTGTCATACATAAGGAATAAAGTCAATAATCCATCTTTGCATGTAATCTTTTTTATTTTTATATAAAAATACGATTTTTATCGAAATAGAATTCAAAAAAGCCTCAACGCATCACGTTTTATCACGTCTTATCACGTTTTTTCACTCCTCATCTCACGTAAAGCCTTAAGCCCAAGCCTTGGTCTATTGCGTGGCATGGAGATCACGCCTCGCGCCTTTTGCGAGGCCTTAACAGCGCTATGACGCGCCTTTTAAAATCATGTAAAACCAATGTTGCAAAAATCGGCCTAGGCGGCCTTGTAATCGCCGATTAATCGCTACTCGGCCATACACCTTGAAAAATAAGGCAAATCGGGTGAAAAATCGGTCTGGTCAAAAATGGGTAAAAAATCGGTCAAATCAGCCTAATTCGGTCAACGAAAGTCAAACATTTTTTTTTACAATGTGACTTTGAATTGTTAACTGTTAACTTTTATTATCTATGTCTATGTTTTGAACAATGTAACTTTGAACTCATTTAATTTTAGTGTATTTAAAGTATTGTATCCATCTCATACAAGTAACTTTGAAATTTATATATAAAATTTGCAAAACCGATTAATCACCGATTAATCGCGCCTAGACCGATTACAGGCTACAGGGTGGTCGACCGCCCGACTAGCGACTCGCGATTTTTGCAACATTGTGTAAAACACCAAAAAATAATAAATTATTTTTTATAAAGCATCCTAAAAAGGTTTTTTTTAACTAAAATTTCATTTTACACATTCAACTATTAAAATCTAAAGTATAATTTTTAACTAAACAAATAACAAAACGAAATTAAATATTTACTTTCCAAAACATTTGTAAGGATAAATAGGTTTTCAAAACACAAATAACATGGGGAGGAGAGTTATATTGAATATAAAAAAAAATTGGATACTTATCTTCACCATCCATCTAAAAATAAATCAATGACTGAGATTAAAAAGATTTTATTATTTCACCTATTTTTTAAAACTTAAATATTTCTTAAAACGTTAATCATTAAGCGAAAAAAAATATACCATCACGAAGAGCATTTAATTATCTTTCCATAGATATCCACTTTGATATACTTTCGACAAAAAAAATTTCGTTTTTTTCACGTTTTTTCGTTTTTTCACCTTTTTTTTGTTGTTGAAACTTGCATGAAAATAGCATATGTGATTAAATACTAATTTGAATATTCGTATAAAATCATATATGATATAACACTAACATCGAATTACATGTTATTGCATTAAACTTAAATATCATATATGATTTAGCACTAATATCATATATGATTTTTTATCATATATAATTTATCAGTAATATCATATATGATTTTAAATATAATATATGATTTAAGACTAATATATATGATTTCTTATGCAAGTTTCAACTACGAAAAAAAACGTAAAAAACGTAAAAAGAACGAAAAAAAAATTCGTCGAAAGTATATCAAAATAGATATCGATAGAATGATAATATAATGCTCGTCGCGATGGTATATTTTTTTCGCTTATCGATTAACGGTTTGAGAGATTAATATTTCAAAAAAAAGGAGGAAAATGGTTTTTGGGTTTAATCTTATCCATTAGATTAAGATGGAGATGAATGGTGAGGATTAGTCCTTCGTATCCACATTAACTTTGATATCCAAATGAACTTAAATCATAACATGGGTCTAATATATTTTAAAAGGCATAATTTGTTGAGCATATATATAACCTCACACGGGTTCCATTCTAAAATTAATTTGTAACGAATAAACCAATATAACAATGTTCATGTTTTTTACATGATCTTGTACTAAATATAATGAATTTATTTTTTAATTTTTTTTGTCTCACCCATTACAAAACTTATTTTTAATTTTTTACATTATCATGATTTCCGACCTTTCGAAGATTAATCATCGAGGTTTTAGTCAACCGCTACACATACTCAAAAGTATAACAAGAGAAAAGATAACTAAACGTTGTTAGGGTTACATCATAAAAACTATTCAAAAATATTGTGCCGCAACGCACACTTTATCATACACTCGTTCGTATTATTGAAAGAGATGTGGAAAAATAATTTTGAAATAATATAAATTCTTCATAAATGAGATATTCGTAAATGTTTTGAGTATGTTTTTCTATTGATTAGCGGCAGCATTCTTGTGAATTTAAGCAAGCATATAGAATTCAATAACCTGATTAACGACGGGAGGGACTCTTGCGAAGGAAAGGATTTCCTGCAGTCTTTTGGAAGAGAAATTGCTTACTCCAATAGCTTTGGTGAGACCAAGATTTACACACTCTTCCATGGCTTCCCAAACTGTCTTAATATCAATATGAAATATTGAATCTTTTGGAATTGGCATTTGGAATACTTCTTGGGTTAACCTCAACGGACCATGTATCAAATACAAATCAACATATTCCAATCTGAGTTCACTATATTTTTACACAAATCCAAACATAAACATTAAAAAATCAGAGCGTGTGGTTATCTAATTAAAGGATAATATCTGAAAAACTTGGCATTTTTTTTAGTGTTGTGTATTGTATACTCAAATTCTTGAATTTTGATATCTGCGTGTAGTTTGTGACAATTTCACCCTTAAGCTTTTTTTCCAACTTATGAACATCGAAGGATAAAATGATCCTTCCACATAAACAAAATTCATACAAAGGTGAAAATTCAAATTTTATGTCTACAATAGAAGGAAAAAAATTTGACTACACAAGACTCAAAAAAAATGTCAAATTAGATACACGTTCAAATAAGGGTTTTTCTAACATGTGCCCCTGGAGCACATATTAAGGTGGGGACATCAGGCTGTGTGTCACAGCCTGATTGGTCAGCTGTTATTTGTGGGGCCTGATAATGATTAATAACAACTGGCCAATTAGGCTGTGACACACAGCCTGTGTCCCTACCTTAACATGTGCCCCTGAGGCACATGTTAGAAAAACCCTTCAAATAATTATCCTTTTAGTTAGCCTCAAGTTGGATACACTTTTAGATAATCATTCGTTTAATTAATGAATATGTAAGTGCATGTCCACTTAATTAAATAGAGAAAACATAAATTTCTAGGTAAAAAAGCCTACGTATATGTTCAATTGGATCATGATTCGATTTGGGTATAATCGACTAATAAAAAAATCTTCATCACAGATACTTCATTTCATAACATATATTCTTCGATACTCAATAGCCATATAAGAGAGATAAAAGGAGAATTTAAGAATATGTGATCTTCAGTTTTTATCGAATATTAGTAGGTACCTTAAGCTTTTCTTTATGGCAGGTAAAACAAGGTGACGCTGTGTGGCATTGCACCACAACTTTGTGGTGATGAAAAGCTCATCTCGGGATGCTATGAGGCCGAGCCTAAGGGCCTCAGTAATAGCTAATCCAAGAGGCTCCTCCGAACCATATAGAGCGGCAGTGTCAAAGTGACGATATCCCACCTTGATGGCTTCTACTAAGGCCGCTGTCACTGTTGTTGATGGGGCTGTAGGGATTGTGGAGGTTCCCATACCGATTATCGGCATGTTTAATGGTGCGCCTTCTGATGTTTTGATTGAAACGCCGGGTATCGACATTGTGGTTTTTAAGTTTCCAAGCAGGTATTTTGATTTTACTTGCAAATTTGTAACCTTTAAATCTATCTTTATTTAGCTAGAGTTGTCTGGATTTGACTTTAATTTTTAATGCTATTAGCTTTGTATTAAACGACGGCATTCTTTGTTTGAATTTAAAATTTAACATATTAGTCATCAGTTGATACAATATTGACTTTGATGTTGATATAAAAGCATTAGTTTTAGCTCATAATGTATATCAAGTTGTATGTGACAATGACTTCAACTTTAATCTTAGTTTTCATTCAGAGAAAGGGCGGAGTCAAGAATTCAAGTTAAGGGGGTCGGGTTTTTTTATTTCGTTTTACCACATCGCAACATCAACTTTTGCATTTGAACGGCGTAGAATGTCTTATAATGGACCATGTCGTGTATAATCTAAAACAAGTTTATTAATGCGAAACAACAACCATATATTTGTACGTTCGAGAATTGTTAAATTCTTGCATGCGAATCTTCGAAAATTGAGTACTGGCAAATGAATTTGTCCCCTTACTAGGATGTAGTAAAAAAGAGTATTGGTATATAAGTGCACTTTTAAGGATGTGTCTTCGGTCTAAGTCGGTAAAGAAAATATAACAACAGAACTTGCCAACTCTTTTTAAAAAAAGAAAATCAACTACTGTACAACTAATGTAAAAATTGTAAAGTTCGTCAATAATTTAAAAAATCGGAAGATTCATATAACATACTAGTGCATTTTCCTTTCTATGGTCTTGCTTCTTTCTTTTCTAAGCGTCCTATATACTTTTAGGTATGTACGGAGTATATCAAATAGCTAGTATTATTGTCTTGGAAGTTGAAAAAGGCAAAAAAATAAAACGTGTGGAGTAGATAGTGCAAAAGCAAAAGTAGCTATTAATAAGTGTTTATTTTCTTTTTCTATTTAGAGGGTGTTTGGCAATTGTAGGATTTAAACAGCTTACAACCTCGATACTAGAACGGGTTACTTTTCTGTCGATCCATATAAGCTGCTGGTGTGTGTTCTTTATTCGACATCGAAGTAATCCGTTCAAGTATCGAGGTTGTAGGCTGTTTAAATCCTACAAGTGGTATCAAGAGTCTTGGTTCGAAGGTTTTTCGATACTAGGTTCGAAGTCGTTAAAGGTCTGTTGATCGTTTTCTGGAAGGAGCAGAAAGTTTTTTTTTTGTTTGGGCTACCAAATTCAACGACAACAAGAAGGAGCAGCTAGCTACTGTTGATAGAAAAAGGTTTTCTGAAAAGTTCTTAGTGTTGAGGTTTTTTTGACGTCAAGGAGCAGCAGGGTATCGGCATGCAAAGGTTCTTGAGTTCTTCGATTGTCTCCTACAACCTTGATACTAGAATGGATTACTTCGATGCCGAATAAAGAACACACACCAATAGCTTATATGGATCGACAGAAAAGAAAAAAGAGCACAAGATAATAAACCCTAATCGAATGATTAGTATTGAAAGAATGATGTGGATGCTCGGTCAGATGTGTATGTGCTCAGCAACGGTTGCAGGTAATGCAGTGACGACAGCGATGGCTATTACTTGTAGTATACACCAGGTATGTTCATACATCTATTTCTCTATATAGATGACATGGTTTTTTCTTGCGGATGCAAGGCTAAGATCTGGGCTACCAAGGGTTTGCTGGATAAAGCAAAGGGAAATGTACTTGGTATGGAGATCGTCAAAGATCAGAGTGGTAATACTCTGAGGGTGTCACAGTCTAGGTATTACAACGGGAAGTTGGTACAGACTTTATTCTTCCAACCTGTTTGTTCTCCCCCTTATCTCTATAAAAGGAGGTGAGAGGGGAGGGGTTTGTACTTCATTATTTTCCTTACTCAATAAACATATAATATTGAGGGTTATATTCTTGTGCATATTTTCTTTTTCTATCATACATAATCTGTTGCGTCGTGTTCGTCTTCAAGATCGGATTTATTCTGCACTAGTAACCAGGTTGTAGGGTGATCGAATTTTACAAGTGGTATCAAGAGCTCAGGTTCGCGGGTTCTCTGGCTAACTAGGATCGATCAAGAAGAGGTTTTTGTTGTTCGGTTTTTCTGGAAGGAACAGGAGGGTTCTATTTTGTTTGGGCTACCAGGTTCTCGACAACAAAAGTTTGATTGTCTGGGTCCGCGACAAGGTGTAGAAGACTTAAGGGAGTTATTGCACAAGGTACTTTGTTTGATTCGGTGTTGTAAGGTTTATATCACAAGGTTATCAGAATAAACAAAGGGTCGGAGAATAAGTCCAAGACTTGTCGGGGTTGCAAGGTTTCTTAGTTTACAAGAAATTGTTTTGCAAAAATAAAAGTACGACATGGGTTACTTCAAAAAGCGTCGGGTACTTTCTTGAATCAAGGGTTGTCGATTTGATTGGATGGTACGATTTCCAAGGTTTAATCGATATTTGATTAAGAAGGGGTTTTGTTTTTTGAAGGGTTTCTAGGTTTGATCGATATCTAAGAAGGTTTATTCTTAGGGTTATATCGATAAAGCATGGGTTTTTTTACAAACAAGTTACTTTGCTAGATCGTGTTTATGTAGGTAAATTCACAAAAGGTTAAACGGTTAGAAAAGGGTTAAAAGAATGGCTAGTATGAATACTAGGTTAAACATTGAAAAGCTCGATGGGAATATTATACAAAAGCATGGAGGTTCAAAACAAGTTGGGTTCAAACAACTTGGTCCTGGTGTTGAAACATGAGTCCATGGAGTACATGATGAAAAACGTGTATGGTTTGAGGTGAACTGCAGGGAGCTCAAGGGGATCATGAAGCTAAGGTTTTTCAGGTTAGTAACGATGATACTGCAGTGGCTCAAAGATGGTTGGAGGACAAGCAACCTGAAGAGAAGACAAACACGGACTATTTGGTAAAGGAGCAGGAAAAGGAATATCAGACTGTGTGGAAGATCAAGACGGGTAATGTTCTTGTATGAAGAGTGGGGTCGCCAAACATTTGGGTGTTGCAGGGATACAGAAACAGAGTGGGTTGGTTGATGAGGCAAACATGACACTCTTTGCTAAGGTACATTGTGTTCTGATTCAGTCTAGTCTGTCCAAGGTTTTTTGGGCAGAGGATACAACCAGGTCTACATATCTAGTGAATAGGTCACCATCATCAGCGATTAGATTTAAAAAGCCTATAGATATGTTGGGGGTTTTAGTTGGCTTGCTAGTATTAAGCAAGGGATGCTTGAACCGGTTAAGGTCAAGTGCATATTGCTGGGATACCACAAAAGTATGGTGGGTAATAAGCTTTGGAGGTTAGATGACGTTAATTCAAAGGTAGTGCTTTACAGGAATATGGGTTTCAATGAGAGTGGGGAATACAAGAAAACTTTCATTGGTTCTGGTGTAGGTAAGGGTTCAATGCAGGTGTTGCATGGATTTGAGTTTGAGGTGGAACCGCTAAGGGATCATACATTTGAGGTGGAACCTCAAGAGAATGTCGATCAAGGAGCTGGTTTACAAGAAGTACAAACTCAAGATTTGATGGACTATCAGTTAGCACGTGATAGGGAGCAACACTTAGCATGTGAACTATTCGGGTATAGAGAAGACAGTAATGAGGCTGCTTTTGCAGTTGCTGCAGTGGAGAAGATTATGCACATGAGTCATTGACTTTCAATAATACAGTTGCTTGTGAGGTAATTTCCAAGTGGAAGGCTGGATTGAAAGATGATATGGATGCTCGGTTAGATGTGTATGTGCTCAGCAACGGTTGCAGGTAATGTAGTGACGACAGCAATGGCTATTACTGGGAGTATACACCAGGTATGTTCATACATCTATTTCTCTATATAGATGATATGGTTTTTTCTTGCAGATGCAAGGCTGAGATCTGGGCTACCAAGGGTTTGCTGGATAAAGCAAAGGGAAATGTACTTGGTATGAAGATCGTCAGGGATCAGAGTGGTAATACTCTGAGGGTGTCACAGTCCAGGTATTACAACGGGAAGTTGGTACAGACTTTATTCTTCCAACCTGTTTGTTCTCCCCCTCATCTCTATAAAAGGAGGTGAGGGGGAGGTTTGTACTTCATTCTTTTCCTTACTCAATAAACATATAATATTGAAGGTTATATTCTTGTGCATATTTCCTTTTTCTATCATACATAATCTGCTGCGTTGTGTTCGTCTTCAAGATTGGATTTATTCCGCACTAGTAACCAGGTTGTAGGGTGATCGAATCTTACAACATTGCGTATTCAAACAAATTATTTGATTATTGCGTTTTGAAAACGCAAATAAGCTAAATTTAGTGTTTGGCAAAGACAAGTTAATAAGTCAGTATTCACATTTTAAGGAGTCCAAAACACAGTTTTGGAAAAGCACCCAGGTACATGCTTTATGCAAATGCAACTTTCCTCTTGTTATCAATTTACCATATTGTCCTTAATTATAACACCTATTTGTTTTTTCTCATGCCTGTTTGGTGTAGCCATTCAATGTGTGTTTTTTATTAAGAAATAGTACATATTTATTCAAATATGTAATAATTATTTAATAAAATATAACACACATGTTATTTATAACAGCTTTAAAACCGATATAAAATTATTAACATCCATTATGTTAACAAATAGGTTTATACATCTTCGAAGAAACACAAAAATGAATACAAATTTATAAAATTAAATAATGTATAAGAATGTCCTTTATGGTCATTTTACATGTTCCGTCATAAATAATTTAATTAGTCAAACACTATAAAAACTGATTATCTGATTATTGCAATATCAAACAGCACAATCAAATCCATACACTATATTTCAGTCACGTTGTATAACAGTTAATTATTTGATTATTCATTTTCAAAACGCATAATCTATTTCGAATAAGCAATCCCAAACACCCCTTTAATATGGTCATCTTCTACATACCAAGTTACCAAAAACCTTACAGCCACCATCCATGGCATGCCCAGGAGCGGAGCCAATGGGGTGGCTAGCGGGTGTTCAGCCACTCCTAACCGGCTCAACTAGCACCGGTTGTAGCTTGGTTTCCGGAATACATTTCATAAAGTTTTCAATGTAGCATCTGCCATTTATCCATATCTAAACACACATATTGTCATTACGTTCGTCAAGTGATGAGTGTTTGTTGCACTCAGTCTCCATTAAGTCACCGTTAAACTAGATAATAGGAAGAAGAATATAGAAATAAAAGAAGATAGAGATGAGTAAATGAGTGGCTATTGTAACTTGGGTGACTACTTATATTTACTTATTTATTTTAGATTAATACTTTTTATTTCATTAATATTTATTTTAAGATTAATTTTTTTTGTTTTAATTCATGAGCAAAACAATTACTTTCTTGGGCAAATCGCATAAAAAAATATCCATCTTAGGTTCAATTTCAATTAAAAATACTAGTTTTTTTTTCAATTTAAGGTATCGATCTTTTTTTTGCAATGTTGGACAATTAACAGGTTTGCAAGTTACATTTTAACGACCGTTTATTTTATTATTGCATCGTTAGCCCTTTAAATTTTCTACTTATTTTTCATTACCTTATACACGTTTTTATTTTCTACTTATTTTTAATACTTATACACGTTTTTATGCACATATTTTTATACACACATTTTTATACACGTTTTTATACACACATTTTTTACACGTTTTTATACACACATTTTTATACACGATTTTATACATACTTTTTATACACATTTTTAAAGACACATTTTTATGCACGTTTTTATGCAGTTTTTTAAAAAATGTGGATAAAACTGTGTGTAAAAACGTGTATAAAAATATGTGTATAAAAACGTGTGTATAAAACGTGTCTATAAAAATGTGTATAAAAATATGTATAAAAATGTGTGTATAAAACCGTGAATAAAATCATGTAGAAAAACGTGTATAAAAATCTGTGTATAAAAATGTGTGTATTAAAAAGTGTATAAAAACGTGTGTATAAAAGCGTGTAAAAAACGTGTGTATAAAAACGTGCATAAAAATGTGTGTATAAAAACATGCATAAAAATGTGTGTATAAAAACGTGTAAAAAATGTGTGTATAAAAATATGTAAAAATGTGTGTATAAAAACGTGTAAAAATGTGTGTATAAAAACGTGTATAAGTTTTAAAAATAAGTAGAAAATAAAAACGTGTATAAGGTAATAAAAAATAAGTAGAAAATATAAAGGAATAACGATGCAATGATAAAATAAACGATCGTTAAAATGTAACTTGCAAACCTGTTAATTGTCCAACATCTCAACAAAAAAAAGATTGATACCTTAAATTGAGAAAAAAAAATACTAGTATCTTTAATTGAAATTGAACCTAAGATGGGTACCTTTTTATACGATTCGCCCTACCTTCTTATATGATTTTTCACCTTTTTCTGTGTTAACGTTTTTTTAGTTGTTTTGAATAGGATTGGGATTTTCTCATGCATAATTTAAACATAAAAGGTAAAGTTTAAATGTATATGAGTGGAAAAAATATTAATCATGTGTTATGCGACCTCAACTTTATTAGCAAATGATAAATTTTTCACTCACATATATCTCAGCTTTACCTCTCATGTTTAAATTGAACATGAGAGGATACCAATTCTTTTGAATAACTGATATTAATAAGAAGACAAACTTGTATATATCTTTTTTGTCACTCGAATAGAAGAAAAGCCTGTCAAATATTTTTTCACTGTCTCTGACAATAATTTCCACATCTGTTGTTGTTGTTTGCTTGCTTTCTTTAATTTTTTCAACTTTTCATGTAAGCAGTTTCATTGCTTTGTATATTTATGAAGCTCTTTATTCTTTCGTTCATATGACTAAGATGTTGTTCGTTTATTAAAAGGCCCTGAATCTGAATCTGATTCGCACATCTGAATCTGAATCTGATGCGCAAATGTCTGAATCTGAATTAAATGATATTGTTTTTTTTGAACGGCGGATTTTATTGAAACGAAAAGACTAGTAAGAAGCTAGAAATTACAAAGTAACAAGATGCGGGTTTTTAAGCCAATATACCCAACTAAACGAATTTTTACATCTATGTTTACACCAAATGAAGGATCGGGTGACTACCTCCTCAAATATAAGCGCCTTCGAAGGACAAGCCGAACCAAAAATGCTCTTGTTACGAAAATTCCAAATGTACCACCACAAGACATAACAAACGCCTTCGAACAACTCTTTATGTTTAGAATGAAGACGGATACTCAACAACCATTCTAACCATTCATCATAAGAGGAAACCATCACGACATCAATCTCCCACCAAAGCAAAACCTTGCGAAATATCTCTCTAGATATAGGGCAAGTAAAGAAAATATGGCTAGATGATTCCACATTCTTTTCGCATAAAGGACATAGAATCGACTCAATATCCATGCCTCTTTTAGAGATGTTCAACCGAGTAGGTAAGATGTCCAACTTAACTTTCCAAGCGTGAATATTGACTTTAATAGGCACGGCTTTTATCCAACGGGTTTTGGAAGAGACCACTGGTAACGAGTTTGCGTCAAGGAGATTCCTAACCGAAGCGACTGTAAACTCGCCACAACCTTCTAAAGACCATCTCCATCTATCCTTCGAATCGAAAAGAGTAATTCCCTCCATAATCTTCACGAGCTGAATATATTGAAGCTCTTCAGCTCCAGCTCTTGGAGCTCTACGAAACGAACACAGAAGATCATCATGAGATAACTTCAACGCCACTGAAATATTTTTTCGGGTCTCCAATGCATACATTCTGGGAAAGTCAGATTGGAAAGTGTTGTCGCCCCTCCATTTGTCCTCCCAGAACCGAATGTCTACCCCGTTGCCCATCTTTCTGTGAATGAATCCCATCAAATCAGTCCCCTGCCTCTGAATATGTTGAACCTCCTTGACGATATCCAACCATAAGGACGGATGGTGGCTTCGAACATGTTTACCAATCTTTCCGTTTTCTCCATGTATCCATTTAATAATTTTGGTCCATAAAGCTGATTGTTGTGTGCAGAAACGCCAAACCCATTTGAATAAAAGAGCTCTATTAAGAGCGTAGAAACTCGAAACTCCAAGACCTCCCTTTTCTTTAGAAGCCAAAACTTTATTCCATTTAACCCATATTGGCTTCTTTCCGTTATGCTCGATACCATTAAAGAAATGATATCTAATGGATTCCATATTGAGAAGAACATTCGCTGAAACTTTGAATAAGGACATATGGTATATTGGCAACGAACCTAGGATATATTTCAGAAGAGTTAGCCTTCCCCCGATAGATAAGGTCTTCAACTTCCATTTAGATAAATGAGTTAAAATATTATTGGCAATCTCGCTCCACGATTGAATTCGAGACATAAGGCAACCAACTTTGGAACCTAAATACGAGAAAGGCACTTGAAGAATTGCACATCCAATTTTCTTTGCTGCCTGATCCACCTTGTCGCTAGAAACCGAAATCCCCATGAGTTTACTTTTGAGAATGTTTATTGGTATGTGCTTAATTACACATACCTTTTACCTTTAAAAACGAGCTAAAATAACCAAAAACGGATTTAAAATGCCAAATATACAAGTCCATTACAAATGAGATATAGTATTTCGAATATTAAGCTTCGACTCCGGTGATACCCTTGAAAAAACATCGTAGCGTGCGGCCATCCGCATAGAAAGGAATAGATGAAACTTGACGAGTAGAACCAACTTTGGAATACTATAAAAGAAGCCTGCGGTCTCCACCACAATGTCTTTGATCGATGATATTGTCTTAGAATCTCATGAATCTAAGAAAGAGAAGAAAACAGAACTGGAGAGAGCGAGAGGATCAACTTGCTTTTTGGCTTCAATGGATGATCTGAAATTGTCTCCTTAGTAGGACTACCATTCACATTAAACGAACCTTGGAAAGAGTAGTACGGTGAGCAATTTTGGATCCAAACCTCAACCAACCTTCTCACTATATTTCAGTATGACCTTTTTAAAACGATCATCCAGGTAATCCCACGGATAATCCAATCAGATGCTTCAGAATCATATGCCTTTTCGAATGTCCTACCTTAAATAATATCGTATGCTTCTTTTTCTTCTTACACCATTGAAATAATACTCATTTAAAATGAATGACTCCTAGGAATCTGCCGTTTTGCACAAAAGTGATTTGATCATCGGATCTGAAAATCTTCGCTCCATAACAAACACCAAAATCCGGTTTTGCAGACAAACTCGCTTTGGCGCTAATTATTCTTTGTAATAAACTTCTAATTAAATGTTGATTCGAGGTCTGAAATCTTTGCTTCATCCATTTTAGCCTCTTGAGGTCTATTTCTGGCGGTGTGGGCAGATAATTCGAGGTGAATATTACGTATGATGGTTGTTGCTAACTTTAGGAAAATTGCATGATTGACAATAGTAAGTATTCAACACCACCCTCTACCACGTTCATTTTAACAGAAAGGCCAATATCGACGATAGAAGTCCCAAATGTTAAAACCCATCAGGTCCAGGCGATTTATCCAACCACACATCCTAAACGCGTTTCTTGATCTCCTCTCGAGTAACCTCATTTCAAAACAATTGTTGTTGTGGCTTCAATTAATTGGGAAGTCCAATCGATAGAAGGACGATAATCAGGACGGACTTTTACATTAAACGCTAGCAAAATAGAGAGAAAAAACTAATCTTTTTTAGTAGATTTTGGACGATGCAGATCATCTACCTTCAGCCAAGATACCTACGAATTGCAAGTTGGTTTCGTTTTTTATTTAGAAACCCACGTGTAATACTTTGAATTTTCATCTCCTTCTATCGCCCATTTGATCTTCGCTTTTTGAGCCAACTCGATCGTGTCTAATTTGACGAAGTCCTGAATTGATTTAAGGATCTCCATGCGTTTAGAAATAAGAGTTGTGCTGCCCTCCCCCTTGTCCAGTAGCAAATCAATTTTGGACAGCTATTCTTGTTAGTCATTGCTTATGATTTTTGAGTTTTCTATGTTGGACTTTAACAAACATACGAATCTTCTATTTGAGATACCTTCATTTTTTTCATAAACATTGATATGGCATTCGAATCGGTCACCTGAGCATCATTTCATGTTTGTTTCACAAAAGTATCGAACCCTTCCAATTCAAACCAATAAAGGAAAAAACGAAACGGATAAGGTCATAATATGATGGGAATCAGCATTTAAAATTGGCCTAGATCGGATTAAGTAATGGTCCAAAGTATTAGATGAAATGTTTCTCTCCGCGTCATGATTTAGTAAACCTCAGAAATTCGGAAGTGGTTTAGAGTTTGCTCAGTCTTCGATCTGATTATGACACCAGTGAATTTGCATCCAGTATAGAGGGCCTACCTCCAATCCAGCGGATGGAAATAAACAAGTTGAATAGCATTCAGCACAATGTGCTTAAAAATGAACCTGTGGTCTTTCATCTTGTGTACGCACTTTATTAAAATCACCCATTATGATTACATCGCCATTCCAGCTTTTGAGAACTAGAATCAAGTAGTCCATTATAGCATCTTATATTTTCACGTAATCTGAGGAAGCATATACAGAAATATTGATTAGATCTTCTTACGCCAATTAGGCGCCCATTTCACCGCTTGAATAATTCACAAAATTAGTAGTAATCTGTGTACTTCGTTGTGTAGAGCTTACGAAACAATCTAGGATCCCATAATACAAAGAATATCTCCTCGAATTTCAAGAGTAACGGACTATGAACAAATTCGAATCCAAGTTACCCTAACATAGTTGGTATATTGAATAGCTAATTTTCTCCATTTTGTCTTTCTTTGTAAGGACACAAAATTCACTTTGTGTTTTTCACATACTCCCGGCCCCAATTCTTTTTAGCCTTTGGGGCAATGGCCCTTTTGAATGTTCAAAGGACAAAAATATTCAAGTCGATTACCATTATTCGCTTCTTGAGAATTATTGATGTCGCCAATGTTTGGCTTTGCATCCCTCAATATTGTAACACACATTGTTAATCTCCACTTTTATTAATTCCTCCATGAGTTGAAGGATTGATCCTCTAGAACGTGGAATGTCACATTTTTAAAGTGACCTGAGCAAGTAGATCTTTTTGTATCATTCTTATAGCTGTTAAGAGGTGAGTTATTCTTCGTTACTGATTCCTGCTCTACGTCTTGAACCTTATGACCAGAGTTATCACCTTCCATATCCAACACTTTTGAAGATTTTTTTTTGAGCATCCAATGTTTCTGGAGTAATGTTAAGCCCGGGGGGTATTTCATTTGGTATAATTGGCAGAATTTGGTAATGTCAACTTAGTAGCAATCTTTGTTACTTATCAAAGTAATTCATAGATATTGATAAGGGTTGCTTGCGCATTCGAGTTACTTACTTGTAACACTGCTTACTTTAACTATCTTCTCATCTCTCAGAAAGATGCCTGGTGCGCTCTTTCTCACGTAGTTTGTTGGAGTTCGACCACATCTTCAAGATCACTATCTCCTTCCACATTTGGAGTAATACGTAATCCTCCATTTTCATCAAATGAACCTTCATTACTCAGCTCGTCATCTGACTTACTATCTTGATCAATGTCTTCTTCAAAATCCGGCATCCAACCAGAAACTTCTTTAGCCCGTATCCAAAATGTTTTACCTTGGATAATGACTTTAAACGATTCATAAATGTTCTCAACTAAAGTCGATTTTGATACAATCTTTTACTATGAAGGTAACATTTCATGTTCATCAAAATATAGCAATTCCCCCCACTTAGAAGGTAATACCGTGGAACGGTGTTTTTGCAGCCATACTCTTAAGGGGTATACCCTCGATATAATCCGATCGTAAGACATCTTTCATCACAAAGAAGAATTGGATGTTGAAGTAACTGTAGCAAACCATAGAACCAATGCCCACCTTGCTGCTAAACGTCTTTCTTTTGCACCTTTGAAGTGAATACAATCAATCATCCAAAAACCTACCATATATTTGATGTTTGACTTTAACAAACCTTTCATTAGCTTAACCCACGTTCAAATTTGTTTAAAGATGTGAAGTCCTTGGGACTTTAAAACCAACAAAGCTAAAGAATAATCCGTTTATTAGATACGTTAATCAAGCACAATCGCGGTGAATCCTCCTTCTTATGAAATGATGAGGTCCAGCATTAACGACATGTGCATGAGATTAGAGTTCACATTCTCCCCACTCTCCTTATAAAAATCCTTAGGAGCACTTTGATCACCCTTATTAGTGACGATTCGAGTTATATTTTTATTCAACTGGAGGTTTTAAATCTCCGAATATAAGCTAAAGTTTAAATACGCCAACCAAATAGTACAAAGATTACTAAACCAACGTATCAACATCTAAAGCATCTTAAATAAAGCGAACAAAGCCGCAACCTTTTTACCAGCTTTTGACATGATCCTATCAGGATAAAAGCATTCAAACCACAGTTCCATATTGTTTACATTTACGTCCATAGATCCTTAGCAAAAAAACTTATCCGAAAAAATTGTGACAAAAATAGATGAGAAGTTTAGCTAAAAATCATCTCCTTTGATCGATACATCCCCATAGCAGATCAGAACAAACAACGGAGTTATAAAAGCAAATCTCGAACATAAAGGTTAGGGTTTTAAAAATATGGTTTAAAAGAAAAGATTAAAAAAGGATCATAAATCGATGAAAAATTAGGGCTTGGGAAATCAATTAGGGTTTGGGAAGGTGAAAAAAATTGAAAAACGATTGATTTAGAACAACAACCTTAAACAAATCATTATCCAAATTGAACAACAACCTTAAACAATATGGTATCTTTTAGGTTAGTTCTTGAGTACAAGTTGATGTTGAATAAACCATATAAGCATTGAATTTATGACAAATGAGCACTAAATTTTTATTCATAGGAATTGCTATGGATAAGTAGTTGTGATCATTTTTCCCACACCGAGTATAATTAAATGATATTGTTTGTTTTTTACTTTTTAAATGTCTGATCAGTTTATTCTTAAAATCAGTTTTATTCTTACGAAACATAAACATGTTTAAAAATTATATAGAACATTTTAGTCATAAAATTAACATAGTTGTGCAACGTGAGAATAAAATTTCTTAAAAAAACATTCAAAGTTTTTGTGTCGTAATTTATTCTCACAAAGTAGTCATGTATTGTACTTACATGTGGTTAAATATCTTCATCATTTTTCAAATTGTTACTATCATTAACTTTACAATCATAAGATTGCGAAAAATAAGATTTCATAATATACTTAACATTGTCAATTAACAATTAAAATACTTTTTAGTAAAAAGTTTAAGCTCACGTGCAAATTACACGGGCCACAATTTAATTTTACAAACTAGTTATATATTACTATTGTATGACAAACTTTTAAATGTTTAAGCATCATCATCATTAATATTTTGAACATTATTTATTTAAAAAAAAGATTTTTTAACATAGTATCAATCTTAAAAGAAGAATAAAAAAAATATCTCACAAAACAAAGAGAGAGAAAAAAGAAACTAAAGAAAAAAACAAAAGACAAAAGTAAAGAGTAAAGAGGCATTAAGAGGCATCAAGACCCCTCATCCACATCTAGTTGGTTAAGATGTTGCAGCCTCTGACCGCGTCTGAACAAGAGAAAAAAACCAAACGCACTTAATGAGCCAAATGTCTGAGCGCATCTGAATGAGTCAGATTAAGAGGCTGTTAAGAGGCTCTTTTTGAAAAACAAACACCACCTAAGAAATGGGTATAAGTGGTCGAGGAAGAATTTTCTAAAGAAAAAACTTAGTAACGCTAAATACCCGATTAGTTTAGAGTATTTATGTAAAATTTATTGATTTGATCACAAGCAACAATTTTTTTTTGAATTGCAACTTTTTTATTACCACACACAACCATACAAAAGAAAAGATCTCTTTACAAGATAGTGTATGTTATCATAAAAATTAATTACGGCCCCCTTAACACAAATTTCTGGCTCTGCCCCTGGGCATGCTAGATCTCTCAGTTAACAACTATAAACTTCACCTTTTCACCAAAAGTTCTCACACATCCATGGTACACCGCATCTGTCAATTAATAAATATAAACCTCACGCTTTCACGTAAAGTTCTCACACGAGATGGTTCACTGGTTAAGATAACGGTTGGCAAGTTGAGGGAGGCCCAACACCCTCCTGCCATCCCATTGGCTTCGCCTCTGATTCAGGGGAAGGATATATCTTAACCTACTAATAAACTTGACAATATTTACTGATATTATCGTTGGAATTGGTTATATGTGCATGCGCGTCAAAATCATCCGATTCAAAATACACCCTATTTTGAAGTTAACAACGTCCTAGTATTAATGTTAACCTTTTAGATTAAACTACATAATTACTTATAGATATACACAAATATGTTACTAAAGTTTGCTCAAATGTTCACCTAAGTTACTAATGTTTTTTTCGTTACAAATAGGTTATTCAAGTATACGGATTTATCATTTGGGTTACTGAACTCTTTAAAACAGTTACAAAGAGGTTACTCAAGTATACGGATTTATTTTTTGGGTTACTGAACCTTTACAAAGAGGTTTATTATTTGGCTTATTTACCCTTAAAAAAATTCACCTGTATACTTGAGTAAACTTGAGTAACCTTTTTGTAACCAAAATAACTTTAGTAACTTAGGTGAATATTTAGGCAAACTTTAGTAACATTTTTGTGTATTAACCCTTCAAAGCATAGATCAAATGATAGATTAGTCTGGTGGTTAGTGTTGATTAGGGATGGCACCCGTGGGTAATGGGTATGGGTTTATCAAACCCGTCACCTGAACCCGTGATTTTTTTCTCACCCGCCACCCACCCGTCACCCACCAATGGGTACAAATTTTTACCCATACCCATGCCTGTGGGTACCCATCACCCATGGGTAAACCCGTGGGTTTGTGAAATGAAACAAAATCATAAAACCATAATATGTAAACTAACTATGAAACTAGGTAATTAGACATCACATCAATTTTCTAAATACCAAGTTCAAAAAATACTTAATGACATGTCTGAAACTAGAAAAATTAATCATCATTACACCAAATCACATACATGTACTGAGATATATAATGTATTTGAAAGTTTTGATCTTTCATATTTATTTTTTAGTCTTGTAACTCAAAGAAACTATTAGTTTACTGTGTAGTATAGAGATTTTAGTAGTTATTAAATATATAACAACAACCTCACATATATTAAAGTAGTATAATAAATTTTATTTTAACACAAATCAATTTAGGGGTACACCCGTGGGTATTTAGTCGGGTACACTCGTGGGTTTCTTAAATGGGTACACCCATGATGGGTATGCATTACCCGTCACCTACTGATGGGTATAAATGTTCACCTACAACCCACCCACGGGTGAAAAATAACAGGATTACCCGCCCACTTACGTGTGGGTACCTATGGGTTATGGGTTTTTTCTCACCCGTTGCCATGCCTAGTGTTGATGTAATAATTAAGCACCAGTTGAGTTTGTGCTTTGTTTTAGTTTACTTATTTCTTCTTCTATTAGTTGGCTAATTGTTACGCTCTATTTCTATGTTCATTTTAACGAGTAGGGGTGTTAATCGGGTTATCCGGTTGGGTTAAAGGGCTTATCGGGTTTTCAAAAAATAAAAACTAACCCGCAACCTGACTCTATAAAGAATTGGGTCTATTGGGTTCGAGTTAGTCGGGTTGGGTCTATCGAGTTATCGGGTTGGAAGTTAATGACATAATACAAAGTTTTGACCAACAAGCATTCTATATGCCTCACGCTTATTAGTGCATTAGAAAATTGCAAATTGCAATACAATGGCATGAGCCAAATATTAGCAGGTCCTTATTACTGCGTTACTCCATTACTGCATTAGATAATTGCATATCGAATTCGCATATGAGCAGTCCTTGTAAATATAATAGTAGCTTTAGCACACTATTTATTTTTGTGATTAATGAAGACATTTAAACTCATGGCATTTTTTATTTCATGTTTAGACCTTTTATATCCATATATAGCACATCTACCTGCCTTTATTTTTTCTATTAATAAGCACCTTGTAAATATTTTGGTAAATGACACAAAAAGGTAATAAACATAAAGGTCCTTTTCAATTAAGGTATCACATTTTTTTTCTTGTATAAAAAGGCATCCAACATATTTTTTTGTTCAATTTGGGTATTTTCGTTAAATAGTTAACGATCATATGTTACATTTTACATTTCAAGTCTACCGCCGCTACCACAACCCTTAATCATCATTGCCACTACTAAGCCTCCCCACCACCCATCACTACCACACACTGCCTCCACTACCAACCCCATCCACAACCGCCGTAAATCGCCAACCCTACCCACTATCGCCACAAACCAGCAACCTCAACCACCACCACTAACCCATCCAGCATCCACCACCGTCAACCACCGATGGCAATGGTGGTCGGTATGTTGGTGACGACAACAATATGTTATGATGGTAATGACGACGGTGTTTGTTAGTGGGTGAAAATGATGGTGACGACAGTGTGGGTGGTGTTGCTTTAAAACGATGATGAGTGTGGTTGGTGGTTGCGGTGGTGGTTGGTGGTGGTATTGGTATGTGGGTGGGTTGTTGGTGGCGACGATGGTCGGTGGTGATGGTGGGTTGGTGGTTTGTGGCAGTAGTGGTGGGTGCGGACGGTGGTTTGTGGTGGTGGTAGGTAGGGCTGGTGGTAGAGGGCGGTGCTTGGTATTGATGATGGTGGGCAGGGTTGGTGGTGGCGACGATGATTGACGGCGGTGGTAGTGGCGGTGGACTTGAAATGTAAAAACCGTTAACTATATAACGGAAATACACAAATTGACAAAAAAATAAGTTAGATGCCTTTTTATGCAAGAGGAAAAAGTGTGATACCTTGATTGAAAATGACCCTTTGTTTGATACATTTTTATGTCATTTGCCCTAAAAATTGTACACCATATAACGTACGTAATTAACCATTTTGTATCAAAGTAGATACAAGTCTCACTATGACTACCTAAGAGTATAAGACATATCTTTAAACAAACTAATACAAATAACACATAAGTTTTACCACAAAGCGTGTATAGGAATGGTCTTTAAACACAAAATGCATGTATCGGGTTTATCGGGTCTACTTGATAACAAACTAATTAGAACCCTAACTCGACCCTATTAGGCTATCGAGTTTAGTGGGTCAACTCGATAAACCCGATAAGCTAAGTTTAACCCGAGGTTATAAGGCTTTATCGAGTTCAAGTCAGGTCAGATTGACTCATTTAACACTCCTATTAATGAGTATTATTTATTAGCCTTTTGCAGCAAAGTGTTAGACATACAATTTTATGTCTGATAAAGTTTTATTTAATAGTATGGGCAATGGGGAGAGTTTGGTGAGGGACGGCTATCTTCCACCCCCAAACTTGATTAGCAAACCACGCTTCAAACCCGCTCTGATCCCCAATTGAGATCTTATCAGAGCGCTCCATGGAGCGATATGCTCCCCCAAACCCGCTCTAATCCCCTTGGGGATCTTATCGGGGCGTCTTTATGAGCGCAATGCTCCACCAAATACACGTTGTTCTCCGTTTATTGTTATTATTACAAATGTGATTAAATGCAATGATATGAAGAATCAAGAACCCACTAATAATATATTAATTGGTATCCTTTATAAGTTTTCAACAAATTAAACATAAATAATAATAACCACTTAAAAATCAACACTTCTTTTAAAAAATTACATAAAAGAAGTCTTTTCTAATCACAACTTGCAATCTTGCAAAGATATAAAAGTACAAAAAAATTGATACTATTGGTTTTTTTACGTAAATACTAACATGATAATATATTCATAGAATAGATATATGTGTATATATAGCTTCGAGGCGGGGCGGGTTGGGGTTGTTGTGCCCCGTCCCCGCCCTATCACGATAAAAATCCTCGTTAATGCCCTCGAAACCCGCCGCGTAACCCGATAAACATTCTTCGCCCCGTCCCAAAAACTTCAGGTTTTGTGTTTCCCCATTAGATTCGGGTTTTTTTCCATCCCTAAGTATGTGTAATTCAAGTTAATATAAAAGTATTATTCATACAATACATCTGAGTTACCTAATTCTTCTAGTTCATGTTCTTATAAAAAAATATATTTTGCTTCTTATAGAAGGAGCATTATGTATAAATTTATCAAGATTTATAAGTTAAAAGATTATGAAAGAAATTCATAAAACATTTTAACATTTTTCTCTACTAAATAATTTTTATTATTACAAGATGAAATATATATATATATATATATATATATATATATATATATATAATATCTATATATAATAATATATATATATATAAATATATATATATACTAGTTGCAAAACCCCCCGATAGGCGGGTATGACTATATGATTATGTTTTATTTTTTTGTTTTCCGTATTATTGATTTTTTTGAATAACTTTTGACCGTGCATACATATCTCTTACTTGAGGAGTTTCATCATAGTGAGCTCGTCTATTTTCCTTGAAGCTTGCACTCCTACCTATTTCAGAACCTGAAACATTATTAAAACCATATAGAGATATATGGGAACACTATATTAAAACTCACATTAGTGTTTTACCTGGAAATTATCAAATTGACATTGAGGAACGTTATTATCAAATTCCTTCATCTTGTCCCTAGGCCCGTCTCCAACCCGAATAATACAATAGATCATGAAGCTTGCTGTAAAAATGAATATAAAGCACGAACAATACAATAGACATTGCAATTTATCTAAAGACTAAATATTTATGTAAAAGCTTATATTTGAATACTTGATAGAGGTTGCAAACACTTGCCTTGCTTTGACTATGGCATTTACAATTTAAGCGGAAAGACAAACAAATTGCATAGTAGGATTGGTTAAAAATGAATATAAAGCACGAACCTTTTTAAGCGCTTCAGCCTCTTCGAGTGGTTAGAATAATGCAATAGATTAGAATAATAATTTGGATATCCCTGTCCATTTTGGAGAAACGTTTAAGATCCACCAAGTAATAGGGAAAATTGAGCCATAGCATATAACAATATGTATTGTCAAGCATATAACAGTATGTATAATACATATTTAAGTGTTAAACACAACTGGTTTCGGGTTGAATTTTGCAAAGAAACTATAAAGAATGAAGCTTATAGCATACTCAAACTGAGCACTGCGTTTTCCATCTGAGGTAACAGCAGTCCAACCATCACGCCACATATTATCTCTCCAGACACAAATATATAGTTCATGAACTATATGTTAGTATAAACATAAATAAGAGAAATTGGTAGTAACATAATTATCACAAAGACACTCAAATTATCGGCATTTATCATAGGCTCAATAGTAAAGGTCTGTCCAGATTTCATCACACATGTTAGGCCTTTTGTTTCTCGTTTGACCACTTTGTATGTTGATTTTAGCGGCGTTTACAGTGTTCACCAGTTTAAGTTATAACCCAATAATAGATAATATATGTAGAAATCCGAGTCTGGCTATTCTATTTGACTTTGTGGGTGAGTTTGATAAATGGTTCAAATTGGGTTGGTTTGCAGAATGTATTTTGTCATATATGTGATACCTAAAAAAATATTAAAGTTTAACACATGAAACAGACACAGGAGGTCGCATTTTTAACTTATTTACTTATGAGCAAGAACTACTAATAAAAGTAAATAGCTAAACAAAATTATTCAAATTGATCAACCATGTCAAAAGAATGGGAACAGTGAAATACCTTGTCAAGATAATCGTTCAATTCCTTAATACGACCCATGTAATCCAAGTCCTCAACACACAAACTAATAGCTTTAGAATCGGCAACAGGACCCTCAAACTGAAGGGGCCCCGAGTTTATGTAAACAACATCCATTAAGAATCTTGTTGCATTCTGTCTAAGAAACCTGCACCAATCGAACCATCAATTGCCACATATGTTAGATTGCTCTCACCATTGAAAATCTTTCAAATAAAAAGAAAATGAAAGGAAACTTCATATATTTGTATACTTTGCCTCTTTAATCAACCTAAGAAGAAGAAGATGTCAAACATGATCAGGCGATTGGACGAACAATAACACTGATACAGCCACGTCGTCGTACCATGCATCCTCGCTACCCAGAGTCAGTAAGGAGATATCAATATATCTAATATCTAAAAAACAACCCTGTAGAGCTCGATCTGGCCAAATTAAAAAAGGGTCGTATGAGACCCATCATTGATCTAGAAATCCAAAAAATGCGTAATAACTCTTTTTTATATTTTTTATAATAACTGAAAATTGCAATGTTACTTGCTTATTTTATACTTTTGAATTAAGCTATAGATGCTAACATTGTGTAGTTATTGTGTTGGTTCAGGTCGAGCAGCTTTGTTCAAAAAATTAGATCGTCCTCTCAAAGCGGTCTACATTCCGAAAACTACAAGAGACACATCAGAAGCAGCTTGTGGTAACTAATTAAACAAAACTTTTTAATTTTAACCACTTAATGGCTGGGCTGAACTTGTTTTTTAATGGTTGATTAGATACCGAATATGATGCCGATACGTATAAGATGCTAGCCAATGCATACCCATGTGAGCATCTGTTCAAGGTTTTGAACCCTGCCACCGTTGATTGTTGCTGCTGCTTCTGCATTTTTTTGTATAAAGTGATCTCGTTCTGATTATAAATAACCTGAAATTACATTTGGCTCGTGATGGTATATATTATTGTTTTGGTAATTAAATAGGTTTAGCAGATGAAGTGTTTACGACATGTGTGATCGAGCACTACCGTGAGGATCAATGCGGCTCAAGTGTAGCTGTTGTCACAACTTCTAGTAAGCATTCAACCCACTCTTATATTGTGACTGGATGCATGTTGCCTCATAGTTACTCTTATATTCTTTTGGCAAAGCATCGTCAAGAGATTTTTATAACTTGTCTAGATGTTAGGAATGTTTGAACATAATTTGGTTAAGTTCACTTTTAGCATTTATTTATTCAAACTGTGGTCATCAAAACATTAACGTACACTATATTTTATGTCATTCTCTATACACTAACCATATTATAATGAACAACATTTTCATGCAGTATTCATGTGATGAAAAGTAGAGGGATGTTACTTTTCATGTGCTTTGATCTATATATCACAGACCCAAAATTATCATGAAATAACAATAAGGAATACTTACATATTTTGTTATATCCTCGTTTAAGAGTCGGGCCTTTTGTTCAACCTCAGCCTGCCAAGAAGTGTGTTATAACTCATTAATAATACAAAATCAAAAGGTGAACCTAGACTAATATTGACAAGCTGATGCAAATGAAAAGGTGAAACCCTACTGTTATTGGATCAGCACCACATCGCCACTTATTTCTAGGATTCTTTATGTTAGTGACGGTTGCCATATAACCATTCAGACCAACTGCCAAGATATGGTAATAACAATGTCCAAGAGCCTACATCAAAATTGTTTAGAGTTTAGGTAGGTCAATATCATTATTTACATTCATTAGCTAAAGTCTGGAAACTTACATATGCATAGTCACAATCAAACTTCGAAGGCAAAGAACCACAAGTTTAGCCAAAAAAAGTGGCAGATGCAATTAATTTCTTACCTTGTTGTACCTTCTTTCAGTTTACCGAATAAAAGATGTATATTGCTCTTGATAGTTATCTGTGAACTATGATTAGTGGTATGCTAAAAAGTGGCAAAAGGCCATTGGAATTTTGACTAAGTTGGCTAACCCTCGTGCAGATAGAGCTCATTTGAGTGTCCAAAGCTCCTTGACGTCTGATATATGAACTCTGTACTTTTGAGATGACAGATCCTTTTCAAAGCAATCTGGGTGATCCAAAACAACAACACGTTGAGCTATTTTATTTCAAGATATCAATCTAATAGGTATGTTCGTCGCAAAAAATATATTATTTTCAGGTAATTGATGCAAATCTTACATTGAGTTCAACTTAAAGCATTTATGAGCATTCACCAACATTGATCGGTTAATATTCAACTTTTGCATGCCCAAAAGACTACAGAGTGTTGTTTGTTTTTAGTGTACATAAATAAAAAAAAAACTCCAGACTGGTTTGTTGGTTTGTTAATGCTGATTTCTTCTTTCTCAAGTTAATTGACCTTTGCTACCATGACACTTGCTTTATTGTACTGAACAAATCCACAAAGACCAATACAGTAACTATGTGAAACATGGATATAGTTGTGCATTTGAATGTATTACAAGTATGTATCGTTCACTACCTCACACTTATAAACTAAATCCACATACACATCTGAATTTACAGTGTACATTTTTATTAAACATGAATAGAAGATGAAGAAAGCAAGCTTAGTTCTTTCTTGAGCAAACTGCAGAGGAAATCTATATGAATAGGTTGTCTTCAACAACGGAAACGTTATTTTAAAGAACAAATTTTCTATGGGTGAATGATTCCCACTACTTGTCACTTTAAGGGAGGAAGCATTCTTAAACTTACTTCTATCTGATTGCCGAATCTAATCACTTTCGCTAATTATGACCTTACTTCTATCTGATTTCTAACTCTAATCACTTTGTAATTATGCGTGCAAACCAGAAGAAGAGAAGCTGTTTGCGGATAATGCCCATACAATCTACAAAGAATTTCGTGATAAGGTATCTTCAAGATCAATGAGCGTAGGTGTGCCTCTTTAACAACCTTTACTGGACGGTTTGGCTAGCTAAAGATTGATATGAGTTGCCCTAATCTTCCAAGAAACTATGCATCAATTTTTTTATTGATATCTTCTCAAAATCAATTCTTAAATTAGCTTTTTGAGATATATATCAACTAAGAATAAATTCCATATTTATCTCTTTCTCAAATTAACTTACAGATTTGGAAAAATTATATTAGAAGTGATTATTCTTTACATGACCTTATATATTTTAATTGTGTAAAGAAAATAAAAAAAAACACAATTGGTCTAGTGGTTATGTTGTTTGTTAATATTACAAACAAATCAAGTTCAAATCTTGTAAGGTACATTATTTTTAATAAAACTATAATTTTGTATTAAAAAAATTTCCTACAAATAATGATGACATGACATTCTTGATGACATGACATTATTGAATGATTAGTAGGCATTATGATGTGGCATACATCCTTTTATATATAATGTAAAGATATATATATATATATATAAGAAAACATTTGGTAAAAGTAAATTGTTACCTATCATCATTTGTTGTTATTAAGAGAAGTCATAACAATAATAATAAAAAAATTAATTGTGGAAATCATGGAGGGGGTGAATACGTTTTCGTTTAAAAACTTTAAATGTTTTGTATCAAATTGTTGATCAATCGTGACGCAATATGAAGAGTGTTTATATTAGTTCTACACTAACTATACATATAGTATCAAAGCATATCACAACAATACAAACCTAAGCATAATATTCACATCTATTCACGACACGAACATAATCAAAACTATATAAGAAACATGACACGCAATTATCTACATTATGCAAGTGTAAATATAAAGCGATAAATGCGAGTATAAATATAAAGAGATGAGTAAAAAGAAATGCAAACCCGAAACGGTGATTTATAATGGTTCGGTCACGAATCTCCTCTTCGCCCTACTCACTCCTCGAGTACCCAACTCGAGAGTTACTTCACTAGTCAACAAGCTCGTTTTAGGCGGAGAAAACCATACACAAGTAGCTTACACCAATTTCCGACACTAAGCTAAATGTCGAGTTCTAATCTTAGCTAGAACCGATCTACCACACGCTTGTATTTTAAGGCCTAAAATACTAACCACCCTTACAAGTATTTACCTCACCTAAATACTATCACGATCAACCCGATCTAACTAATACACACGATCACAAGAGATATGAATGAATTACAACATACAAAATAATCGTAACTACGTTATGTAAACACAACCTAAACTATAATACTTCGTATCTTAGTGATTACGAGTATTCTTCTCTTGCACTTGGAGGAATAAGCTTGAATCACTTAGAAACAAATGCTTATGATTAAATGATCAAAGATTTTTAGAATATGTGTGAGATGTATAAACTGATTTGGGACATAAAGAAAATACGTGCCAAAGGTAAAAAAGTTTGTGGGAACAATCCACTATTTATAAGCAAGACTAGGAGCCGTTTTACATGGCTGGCCCCCTTAGCTCCCCTGTCAGCCCCTTATCACTAAGGGGGCCGCCCATAGTAGGACGCTCCCAATTTTGTCTTTTATAGGGGAGGTGTTTTCTAGAGCAGTTTTATTCATTTTGAGGGGGGAAATTTGAATTCAAAATATTTATTTTGAATAAAACATGTCTTGTAAATACAAAAATATTTTATATAAGTTTTAAAAATGTTTGTTACATTTTATAAAAAATGTATGGTTTAGAAAAAATAAATTCCTTTGATCATTAAATAAATTAAGCATTTATTTATTCATACCTTTAAGTGATTTACGTCGGGTGCAAACTTAGTTGAAGCAGACTTGGGACGTCAAGAGATGTTGTCGTATGAATACTTTGATGATTTATGATTACGAGTAACTTGAGCACTTTACGTTATGTGTTATAAGTTACATGTTTGTGACGAGGTGTCATTTTATACACTATTTCGGGATTATTTAACCCCCTAAATGTAACGCCCCAAAACTAATTTTTAAGTACTTATTCACGAGAATGCCATTGGAATAGTTTGACTATGACTTTTATAAGTTGAAAGACGTTACGTGATTGGTTAGTCAAACCCGATAGTCAAACTATAAGTCAATGTATATATAAAAGGGAAGTAGAAAGTTAACGTGTCATAATTATAAGAGGAATAGACTTAAAGGACATAAGTTGTCAAAAGATAAATGTGCTATATTAGTTGATGTGGCCAATTTAAGGGAAAAAAGACTTAAGGGACTATATGTGTCAAATGGCCAAACTTTCACTAATTCCACACACTTCTTTATTTATGTGGTGTTTTCTTATGTGTCGAGCCATAGAGAAAGAAAGGAGGGAAGAACTCAAGTTTGATGATTATTGATAAGGAGGTTTAGTGTCTCATT